>JXCR01128516.1:69995-92745 GCA_002079205.1 Phalaenopsis hybrid cultivar | reverse complement strand
ATATATATATATATATATATATATATAGCTCTATATCTATGCATGCATGTATGTTTGTGGTATGTTACATATGTACGTGTGCGCGCGCGCGTGCGGTCGTGTGTTAAAATAAAATGATATTGGCTGATGATAAACACCAGATAAATAAATATTACTTTGAGAAATTACTAAATAAGTGATTAAAGAATGAATTTTTTTTTGAAAGAGCACGACGAATATTATGGTAAAATATATTATAGATTGATCTAAAATTAAGTTGCGGCTGATAATTATAAAGCCTTTGATCTAGATAAGATATATTGTGATTTGAAAGCTCTTAGGGATGTTGCATTTATTTTTGGCGAACTAATAGTTTTATTAGAATTTTGAGGACTAAGATAATGCCAAATAATTGGAGAAGAAGTATTTGACATCAATGTTTAAGAACAAAAATGTTGTTCAATATTGTGCTAACAATAGAGGAATAAGCCTTTCGAGTTATTCAACGGGTCCTAAGTAGTGGAATATAGATTCATAAAAAGTGCATCAATTTTAGAGAATTAATTTATTTTCTTGCAAAAAAGATTTGCTATAGAAGTGATTTTGGTGTTAAGACAATTGATGGTGAATTATTAAGTGTAGATAAAGGAACTTCATATAATCTTTACCGATCAATTTTTAATTTAATTTTTTTAATTTGTATTTGTTTTCAATGTAATCATTGTTGATCTTGGGAATGCATATTATTATCACATTAATTGATTTCCGAGTTTTAAAGTAGAAACTTGTGTAATTTTATTAAAAAAATGTATGATGGAGTATTGATTAATATTAATAGTTATGATGTGACCCTATAGTTTGCAATCACTATAGCTTTCTAAGAAGGATTAGCATTGCATTCATATCTTTTTGTATTGGTTATTGAGATGTTTATACATACTATTGAAAGTACAGTTCTTTGGTACATGCTTTTGGCATATGACATCTAATAAAATCAATGAAATATTAGAATTGTGGAGGAAATGTTTAGAATATAGGGGCCTTTTAATTAGTCGGACAAAGAATGAGTTTGTAATGTGTAATGTTACTTGGTATGATATTAACAACTATCATTCAATACTTTTAGAAGATATAGTGATACATAGTTGTCGAAGACTTGGGTACTTTTGATCTATTAAATAAAATAATGATATGTAAATAATGATAGCATTTTTAGATTGAAGGCTGGATGATTAAAATAGAAAATTACCTCAAGATTTTATATGGTAAGAGAATAACAGGGATGCTTAAAGGCAAATTTTATGAAATCATATTTGTACCAGTGATTTTATTAATCGGAATAATTGGCTTTAAATATGTCATAAGTGTGATGGAAACGTAAATGTTAACCTAGATGTGTGGCAAAATTAGGAAGGATAAATTAAGGAATGATTATATTAGTGAAAATGTTGGAGAAACATTTGTGGAGGATGAGATGGTTGAAAATAGACTTTGGTGGTTTAGACGTAATCTGCCTATCATTTGATAAAATTCATGTTTGAGGATTATAAATTAAAAAGGGTTAACATTGTATTAATAGAAGTTGTTCAATTTATATGTGATGAATAGATTTGAATTTCAGATAACACTCAATAGGAACAACTTAGAAAAGAGGATTCTTCTTGTTGGCCCCTAATAGTTGGAATTAGTCAAATGATGATGAATTGATGATAAGATGTTATTGAAAAGCTCATTAGCAAATGTCTTTCTCCACTGGATAATTTGTTTTTGTATTTGTGCTCTTTTGTTTCTAGTCAAGTTGGTGAAGATGTTAAAATGAACATAAGACTCTTCTCTAATGTTTTCATCCTTGCTTTTTTCTCCTTTTTTTTCACTAGCAAGTGTTATTAATGTTGATTCGCTTGGATTATATATTCCATGCAGGTTGCTACTCTCATGCTTGACTGTATACCATGGTCAAGAAAGGTTCATGACTGGGAACATTGTTGGGCTGGGGAATGACTATTTGTAACAGGCAAGGGGACCATTGTTGGGATGATCATTAGGGGATAATACTCTGACATCAGTTGTGAAATAAGACTTGAGTTCCTGATATACTAGTTGTGGTTCCTAGCCTTTGGTTTCAGCTGTTGAGTTGAAGGAATCTATCCATTTCTGTGTTAATCTTAACTCAGGCCCTTGATATTCCACCCTCCTAACAAAAGCCCCTTTAACGTTGCAGATAATTTTAAATGATTTAAGACAAACTTCAAATTGTTGACCTCCTACTAATGTGCTCATTGTCTATTTGAAGAGATAATAGGCACGATTATATTGCTATTTGGAATTTCAGTTACGGTGAATGCAAATTTTAGTCCATATTACTTTATCATGGATGATGATATTGTTTTGAAAGTTTGGAAATATGACACTTCATTCTGCAATTCGGCTAAAACTTTATACCGCAAAAATATAAAAATTCAAACTTCAAAGTAAGTTTCTAATCTATCATATGGGGAATGACACCTCTGAAGTTTGAATAACTAATACAACAGGCAAACTAGGACAAGCTAGAAACGTATGAACAATGAAATATGCAGCATGCAGATTGGATAAGAATTTTCTTTCCCACTATCATTGTTTTTAGATAATGTATAACATTTCAGCATGCTCTAGTAATCATTCTAAATTTCATAATTATCAAAATAAATATTGCAGAAAGCTTGTTCCTGTCGGGGCAATAATTAGCTTTTGTTGAGCTACTCTTCTTCATCTGTATTAGACATGATTTTCAAGGTGAGCTTATAGTCAATGCCATCTTTTACCAGCTGTGTGCAGGATTGAAGCATATGCACAATTTTGAACCGCCATATGCTCATAATGATGTCAAACCTGGAAATGTTCTCCTAACAAAAAGAAAGGGACAACCTCCTGTTGCAATTTTAATGGATTTTGGAAGTGCGCAGCCTGCTAGAAAGCAAATTTGTTCACGTTCTGAGGCGTTGCAATTGCAGGTACTTTTGCTGTTCCTTATTAAACTTGCATTTAGCACAATTCACACATATGATTGTTTTTCTAGATTGGACCTTTTATTTTCTTGACTTTGAATTTCACTGGATATAATGAGAAATTGTTACTTTCCAATCAGGTAGCTGCATTAGTTCTTGTTCCTTATATTATTTCTTTCAATATTTTTTCAAAGACTTTCCTACAGATAACTTAGGATGGATCACTTATAAGAATGATTTTGTTGAAGTGAATTGAGGCACTAGAATTCAATTGTTCTTGTCAATACATGAGAGTACAAGGGCCAAAATTTTTTTTGTCAACAATTTAAATGTTTGTTTTAGTGGTTTGAATAAGTTGTCTTGTTTTCCGTGACTGACCATATATTTTTGTTGTAATATCACAGTTACAGAAGTTTTAGAATTACACTTTTTTGAACTTGAATTGAATTGCTTTTTCGGTAATATTACCTTTGAATTATATCAAGTGTCATCTCCATGTGTAATATCTTTTTATTCTGATGTTGGTTTTTTAGCCTTTGAAGATATAGGAGTTTTTTAGCCTTTGAAGATTTAGGAGTTTAGTAAGAGAGCCAGAAATGATCATGCACGATTTCTTAGTTTGAGAATATAATTTAATGATCGGTCAAGTTGGATTTGAGTTATCTGTGAATCTGAGTTTTGATTAGCTGCTGATGTTAAAAGGTGAGCATATTAATTGAAAATTTTTAATATTATCTTCAGTCACTATGCAATTCTGCCGGTTCCCAAAAACTTCTGAATATGTATCTCTTAATCCTGTTTGAATGACAAGTCCTACCACACCCTATCCATTCCTACAACAATTTCTATTCATAACTCTAAATTTTTAAAACCCAACATTTCTATGTCCATAAAAAATTGACTTTGACACCTACCGCTAAAATTTAAGCCACCAACTAACCTTTGGTTTGCAATACGTCTGTCGAAATCCTGATCGAGAGAAAAAGACATCATCCCATTATGGAAAAACTCTTGATGAGTTATTTAGGAGATTATTATGGAGGATATGCAGTGAAAAATCCTCCAGCTGCAACAAAGCCTTGTCACCTTTGAGAGGAGGAGACTTATGGTCTGTTTGGGGCAGCTGTTGATTATTTATAATCTGCTGATAAACATATTATTCTGATAATCTGCAAATTATTAGAAGAAGCTGACTTGCTGTTTGGGGCAGCTTATTCAGAACAGCTTACTGGGAGCTGTTGTTGGATAAATGACCATTCTGCCCCTGTTTGGTTAAATTGTTTGCAACAAAACTGTTTATGAAAAGTTATAGATAAAACAAATGTCTCAAAATATTACAGTTCAGTTACAGAAATTAAAACATACTGCTCACTACTTTGTGGGTATCAAAACAAATAAAATAAGAAGAAATTCAATTACAATAACAAGTAAAATTATTAAAATGTTTAGTTTAAAACTCTGACGTCTTCTCTCCTCAGCGGCACCGTCCTCTTAGGAAGCCATCTTAACACGTTCACTGTCGGCCTGGGAGTATGTCGGAATGTCGGCCCAACGGAAGAGACTGCATCTTGCTGAAACACCCCTATAACAACCGTAGAACTGTCTCCCACTGCTATGCTGCTGGCGTGACGTGAGTAAGGGAGCCGACAGTCCGCAGTAACACAACACAACTCGGGAAGTCCCTGAAATCCTAGAGCTCATACTGTTACTGAGATAAAACAATAAAAAAATATAATATGTTAGATCACAAAAACTAAACAAAAAACTAAAAAAGAAAAGAAAAAAAATCTAAAACTAAACAGAGCAAAATAAATAATTTAAAACAAAATGTAAATTCATACTACACTGAATTATATCCCAAATGAAAGATACGAAATTCTTAATAAAATCTAAAAATATAAATCCATACTACATTGGATTACATCCCAAAAGAACATATTATAAATGAACAAGCGTGGCTGAATAAACATTTTGATATAGCATCTGCGATAGACTCCCTCAAAGCAGCCATCTCGACTGCACTCTCATCGTCCTGAGTTTCATATTCAATAGACTTGATCTCATTATCAGCTAGAGATCCTGAAGGTTCTAGAGAGTCGATAATTGGATCCTCATAGCAATATTGAAGTCCGTATCTGAATGAGAGGGATGTCGTCAGATGAAGTTGTGAAGTGCCATAGTGGCTACCATAATATGCATCTGTCTGGGAAATGAATACGAGGGCATATCACGTAGGATAGTCCATTTCTTCTTCCACACTCTAAATGTTTTTCAATAACCCCCCGTAAAGAGGAGTGTCGTTTGTTAAATATTTCTTTTCTGCCACAAATCGTGTCACTTGCTCACTCAAAATCAGGAATATGGTATCTGGTGTCTGGATAGGGCTTCTGATAGCCCCTTAGTATCGGATATCCAACATCTACCAAATAATACTTCCATGTTATGAAAGACAATATTAATTAAAAATTAGAAAATGAAGTACATGCATTAGGAAATTATAAAATTATAAATGCATTAGGATGAAATAATTTATGGAAAAGTAGTGACAACAAAATGAAAAATTAGTATGAAATACATATAGTGAATGAAAAATACTATATTTTTTGGCAGTTGACATTACCTGGAACACAAAACATTTATTAGAGGGGTTTAGGCATTAACCAAAAAATAATGAAAGTAACAAAATAAGTTTGTATTTATTACCTCCAATCTTTCCGACCACCATTCATCTGGAGCATCGATAGTTCGTTAACGGGATCCCAATCTAATCCGGTAGATCCACGTTTCAGGTCCTTCATATTTTCCATTTCTTCTTCAATTGGTCTAATTTGTTTTTGAATTTAAGCCTGTTGTAATCTATTCCAGTCAATTCTTTGAACCTCTTAGCAATATTTTGCCAACCTTATTAAAATACGTGGTTGGTCTGTTCCTCAGTTCAATTTCCTTAATACATAGATCGCAAAATATATTTATAATTTCTTTATCTCACATTGCGGAGGGACCCCCTTCAGTCGCCTTAGACATTGAACTCTAGGGAACAAATGAACATCAGTTCCACAACCTATGAAATTATCCTTTGCAATTTAAAAAAAAATAACATATTATAAATAAGCACCGACAACCAACATCATTTCCACAACGTTCCAATTTACAAATAAAAAAAACAAGTAAACAAGAGATTTATGTGGTTCGGCCAATGACCTACATCCACAGAAGGCAATCCACGAAAGTTTTATTAAGGAAATCTGTAAGATTACATAGTTACGAATATGCTCTCAAATATGTAAGCTTACTACAACATGCTCTCAACTAACAAGCTCCATACATATAACACTCGACCAACCTTTAAAAAAAATGGAAACCGAACACTGAATTTTGAAGGATTTTCTCTGTGTGCAATTTCAAGAGGAGTGTCGAATGCAACCCAACAAGCAATAGGGCTGGCAAATGATTGAAGATAAAGAAACATGCATACCACAACATCTCTTCCAGATAAACTTGCCAAATTTCATAAACTTCTTTTTTGGTACTGAAGAAACGGCTTAAAACACTTCATAGGAACCATCAACTTCAAAGGGAGAACACCACAACATGCAATTCTTCCTTCCTTTTCTCCCTTTGGTGATAATAAAAGTCCACCAACTAACAAACAAGAATACAACATGTTTTCATGCTTCCACCCTTTTCATGTATGCTAAAAACCGAATGTCATTTGAAAGTCTAATATAAAACACAAAGCCTCGCATATCCATATGAACAATAAACCAAAAACAGGTACAACCAGTAAATTCGGATCCCTGTATCGGAAAGACCAAGCAAGCATTAGCAGATCCCTGTATTGGAAAGACCAAACAAACATTGTCATTATGTATTGTACTTAACTCCCTAATGCTATAACCATTGCCATTCTTAACATAAACCGAAAGATAAGAGTATGGAATCCTCTCAATGACAAGGTAGATATGGGTTTGAAACATTAGAAATACAAGCTATTAAGCTAGCATAGGAGAATAAACAATATCTTAATAATTTGAGATGCATTTTCATGAACCAAGCCTCAATCTTCAATTATATAACCAAATCAATTTCCATAGCTTGCATCAAAGTCATAGTCCATACTAAGGACGATGACATTTGCCACCAATGGGGATTGCAATGAATACATATACATGCAGCACATAAACAGGAATTAATAGCAACATTTTCATGAACCAAGCTCATACCTATGTTTCCTAAAAACAGGAATTAATTGCATCTCCTACAAACATGAATTAATTGTAGCTCTTAAGCATTTTCATGAACCAAGCAGCATTATTCCTCACTCCATGAAAAAATACTTGCTTTTCCAACTGAAATAATAAGAAGAAGAGTAAAGATATTGTTCTTCGGTCATGAAACAACCGACAAAAATCGAAACGAGCAGCAAAAATCGAAACGAAATTCGGCCCCGATATAAGGAATCCATTCTTATAACTTTTCTTCATGCCCAACAAAAAACAAAATGAATTATAGGGCAAAGAACCATTCGCATTGTTCGAGTTCAAAATAAAACGAAGAAGACGTAAATCTTCAGTCAAGGAAGAAAAAAAAACAAGGCTTGCGGTCCGATCTCCACAAAGAACCATTCACACTAAAATAAAACGACGTTCGATCATCTACAAAGAACCATTCACGCCCACTGACGTTCGATCGCTATAGAGGAAGCATTCCTTACGAATTAACGGTGAGGGAAAGCATACCTTGCGAATCAGAAAGAAAAATCGAAAGGAATACAGTCTGATCTTCTCTAGGGTGACCAATCCAGGGAGGGAGACGTGAGGGAGAACAGGGGTAACTAGGGCAATGTTACAAGCTGAACGCGGGACGCAAGTCTTCGCCCGCGTCGAAGGCCCTTAAGAAATTCTGATAAGCTAACGCACTGCAGTAGGGATAATCCACACAAACGCAACTTTCGAACACCAAGGCGGCGTTTTGAAAACGCCGCCAAAACGCCGCCACACCTAAATAAGCTGCCCCAAACGGGCCCTTAGATAGGTCACTCATAGCCCCTCTGGTGACTCGCCTGATCGAGAAGAGGAAGTGAACCTCTTTCACCATGAAGTTCTCAATGATGGAGTAATACGTTGATGATTTGGTATGGAATATCAGAGGATATGCCATAATTTTAATAAAGGTGATTTATTGGATTTTGATGTCGCATGTGTCACACCTCAAGTCTGGAAGACGGTACACCACAACAATGTAGAGCTTGATGAAATTAATTGAACCTATTTTTTATTTAAAAAAAAAGATTGCATGGAAGTAACAACAAAACTAAATCATGAAAAATAAATTTATTCCATAAATAAGTGTCCAACTTATACAACTGAACAAAAAACAAGAAAACAAGAAAACAGACTAAAAAAAATTGAAATAACAGTAGGGAAATATTGCCCAAAACCCAGAAGGGCAAAAACAAGAACTTAAGTAAATACTGAAAATACCAAATAGAAATCTTCAATTGGAAGTCCGTTCTATGAGGCTAGTCCTGCAAAATGGCTGAATGAAACTTATTATATAAAAATATTAACAGGTAAGTTTGACAAATTAAACTTAGTAAATAATCATTATTTATAAACATAATGAATAAAGAAATGGAGCATACAATATGAATAATAAAAGTGATAATTCAGTGTATATTTAAAAAAGAAGGTTTCTAAGAGTATCAAATATTTGTAGGTGACCACGTCAAATTTGTTAATACATATAGGATTTAACAATCTTTTAATAATACCTGATAACACATGCGCATTAGTGTATATTTATAATTATATTTATATAGTCAATTTTATACGACACCTTGAAACACGACAAAATAGACACCAATCCCATGAAAGTTCATTGATTTCTCGAAGTTTCCTTCTGCCAACTAGCCATAAAGAAATAGTTCATTACTACATGATAATATTGTAATATCATATATATTTCATGCATCATGATAAAAACACAAGAATATAACTAAATGTCCATCCGTATTTATAAACAATTATATAACTACAATAATAATATTTAATACATCAAATTATAAAAGAAATAATAAATATAGGAAACATAAGACAAGTAATTTAATATTAGTTTATGCAGGTAAGACTAATTACTTGTGCAAATTCATTATGAGCAATACATAAAATTAACTACAATCATATTAGTGAAATTTAAATGGTAGGACTGGCGAACCATTAATTAGCTATGAATTTAATACAAATAGGAAGGATAATGCTCCTAACAACGAATAGATTGTTTGTCCCTTAAGAATGAGCCGCTACGTATCTTGAACTGCTAAATATTGGGTTTCAAGTTTATCAGATGTTCAAATAGCACTGTCTGGTAAGGTTATCAAAAGTCCTATACAAATTAATATCCTGCTAATTACAAGTACAATTAATAAGAAAGAGTAGAAGTAGAAACCAAGGAGGAATGAGCTCACATTTGGTGTCAGACTACGGCTGTGACGTTGCAAGGAGGAGAAAGATAGGAGTTTTGGTGGCTTCTATATGCCACGATCTCTCCTTTCCTTTACGTCTAGCTCTAATTACAACTATATTGTGAGGGTTCAGTGAAGGAGAAGGATAGGAGTTTCAGTGCTCTTTGTATGCCACGATCCCATCGTTCCCTTCACGGTTAGCTCTGATAGCGACTATAAGAAGGAACATCATTGGTTGCAAGGAGGAGTTTTGCAATGCCCTAGCCTTCGATTTCTTTATATAATTGCGACGAGGCCGTGGTAGCAAGGGAGGAAAAGGAAATTTGCACAACTCTCTCAATTAGGAAGGCAACAAAGTGCAAGAAGAAGAAAAAAAAGGAAGGAAACTCCTGCAGAAGATCACACATTTTCAAATCAGGAAGGCGACAAGGCATGATTGTGAGATTCACGGAATCATGAGATGCTAACAAAAGAGAAACGAGATTCATGATTCAGTAAGCAGTGCAATACCTAAGATTATTTCAAACTCAAGTAGTGAGAATATTATGAGTGTAGCAAATATATTCATTTCATTAATAACAATATCACAATCACGAACCCGCTGAGTGAAAGCTAGGGAAAAATCGTATGACATAATGATTAATAGAAGTAAATTTAATGAATAAATCCATATATTTGATGCAAATTTGTATGATATGAATGAATAAAATGCCACAGTGAAAAATATCATTGACAATTGCTTCAAAAAATAGAGATAATACCTGTCACCACATCAGGAGCTTTACGGGCTTTTGCTGAGTCATAAAAAATACTCGAGGTGGAATCATCTGCTTGGGTTGTTCTGGATCTTGAGGTTGCTAAGACTGATGCTCTATCATTAAAGGGTGTTGATATGTCGGTGATGGCTGCTAGTGCTACTGGTACTGCACTCCAGGAGGATGTTGCTGATGTGATGGAGGCATCATCACCTGTTGCGACTGCTGTTGGAGCTGAAAGTAGTATTGACATGTCTGTTCTTTGCCATTTTGCTTATGGTGTTGATATTTTTATATTTATGTCACCCATTTTTATGTTGTTTGAGGTTGGTATCCTGGTTTGTTTTAGGCTAAGCTTAGGTTTAGAAGGGACAATCCTTAATTTTGTAATCAGGGCTATAGGAGTTGAAGCACTTGTCAATGGTTAGGCTGCAGAGTTTTGTGTTTCCCTTCTCGTATTGAGGATAATTAGAATTACTCTTCAATTTGAGATGCATTCTACTTTTGCGGTTCTACTTGCAGTAGAGCATTGTTGTCCTTTCGTTTTGCGATATTCTTTTCTTCACAAACATTCAACTCTAACTTCGTATGGCGCAATCCATCAACTCTCTGTTGGTAGTATCCTTGACAGTAGACAAACTCTGAATATCTTCTTGTAAGCCGAAAGGGAAATGATAGATCTAATATTTGGCTAGCCAATCGAAGGGACAATTCTAACGATCCTTGCAAGTTGCGTTTCGTACTCTCAGACAATCTTCGATTCTTTCTCCAATTTTCTCAAGTCATTCATCAACTTGGCATGATCCACCTTATGAGGAATAATCTCTTGAAATTCACCTAAGAGATTTCTACATTAGGCACAAATGTATTGTGGCGATGACTCTTTCAGCAATCATCAGCTCCTTCACGCAGTTGAAATGTATCAATGTTTGCCTTACAATCTTCAAGGCACTTTAAACCTCAAAGTCTCTTCTCGATATCATGAAGCCATGTGTTAGACTTGATCTGTTTCGCTATGCCATTGAAGGTAGGAGGGTGCGTATTAAAAGATTGATCCATCACTCGTCCATGGTGCTTTCGTTAGTCATCACCACTGATTGATTAGCTTGAGCTTTCAAGGTGGCAACTGGTGGTATAGGCTGAGATGCTTCCGGAGCTTGTTGAGCAGGTTATTGCATCGTTTGAAGTACTTGCGCAATTTGAGCGTCCATACTAGCTTTTATTGCTTGGGTAATATTTTGTGTCACCATCTCTCGAGAGTTGTCATATTAAGTGGTGGTGCTTCGGTAGCCTCGACGAATTGACCATGATCAGGACAACTGCGGTTAAGGGAGCGAGACAACCTCTATAGTAGCTCTCGAAACTTATATATTGCAAGCGGCTTCAACACCTTTTCTTTTTGGAGTTTTTCTGAACAATTAAAGTTATAAAATCAAAACAAGCTATATAACTAGCTAACAAGAATACCTATCACTTATCTCATCCTAAAAAGACAAGGGATATTGAATGCAAAGATAAGGGATGTTGATTACAAAGCAGTTTTTGATACCACTCTATCATACTTTAGATCAGGGAGGCGGTACACACCGATAACGCAGGACATGAAGAAATGAATTGAACCTATTTTGTATTCTAAAAAGAAGTATTTAATGCATGTAGCATCATAAATAAATCAGAAAAAATAAATTTGAATCCATAAATAAGGGTCTAATTGATACAACTGAACAAACGACTCTAAAATGATAATAGGTAAACACTACTCAAAATCTAAAAAAACAAAAATAATAATAATAAAATATTGAAAATATCAAATATAAATCTAGAATTAGAAAGTTAATCTTGTGAGGCTGGTTTTGTAAATGACTGAATGAAACCTATTATATAATAATATCAAGGATTGAGTTCGGCAAATCAAACTCAATAACTAGGTACTATTTATTAATGTACAAATAACGGAAATGAAGCATGTAATATGAATAATAAAAATCATTCACTATATATATAACATAAATTTTCAAAGAATATCAAATGCTTATAATCATGAATGTCTTGAACACATTCACTTTTATGTAGTTATTTATAGGTCATCGCATCAGGTGTATTTATATATATAATGTTTAACAATCTTTTAACACTACTAAATAATATATAAAGAGTTCGTATATATACATACATATAGTCATATATCTATGTGTGTATATATATACATACATACATATATACATACATGCATATATTTTTTTTTTGGGGAAAGAGCAGCGGTGGTTCCCTACGCGTTAATATTTTAAAAAGAAGGTATAAGGATAGGGAGGGAGAGAGGATCCCCTTCTAGAAAACACAAAAAAAACAATTAACTCACCCCTAGGGGTCCCTTTCCCTGCAGTACAACTCACCCAAAAAAGATTCTCCAAAATACAGGTATACCCAAAAACCAAAAAAGTCAAAAAAGTGTAATCCTGTGTACTTGTATATCTTGGAAGTATCTTGAAAAGAGTAAAAACAAAGAAAATCATGCAGAAGAGCTGTCCTCGATATAGCAGATATCTCCAAAAAAACTATGAGCAGGGACTCCAGCACAGCCCGTGACTCCAAAAAAAGATATCATCCTGTAACAAGTGATAAAAACAGCCAAGCCAAACAAAATAGAAGGGAACCGCAAGAAAAAAGACAGTAATGGCCAGCCAAACCGAATAGAGCTTCATTTGATGGCCAAAAAAACATAAAAAACTTAAAATCGAACATAAGGAAGATTTAAAGTATCTCCAATGATGAGTCTTCGAAGAGGGGCAGTGGGGTGTATGCCTACGTAACATATCTCCCTTGCATGCTTGGCAAGCCAATCGACAGGGGAATTGCGCTCTCTATGTATAAACTTTCAATTAACCTCAAGATGTTTATCAGCTATAAGAGCTAGTATTCCTTTAAAGGTACCAACAAAATCCCAGAGTGGAGAAGAGGTACCAACCAAAATATCACGTGCGGGGAACATAAGATAAAGCCGTTCGCGTCTGTGCCCTACAGTTCACATCACAGCCTTTTGCGTCGCCCGACAGTTTGCATCTGCGACTTTCTGTTCGACGCCTGTGGCTTTCTGCGGCGTCGATTCACCGCAGTTCTCCTGCGCGGCTTTGTCGAAATGAGATTTCGACTCTGTTGAGCTTATCTATGGTTCTTATCTGCGGTTCACTGTCTTCTGTGCAGCGCCCCGACCTCTTCAGCCCTCTGCCCCCGATTTGTAGGGTTTCTCGATGGAGCTTCCTCCTTCGGGTGAACCTGACAAAACCTTCTTTGCCCACGTTGTGGGTAATTCTCAAGGGGAGATGGTGGTTGTGTTCCTCTCAAGTTATAAGGAGAATCATGATCGTACAGATGACTGTCCCTTTATTAAGATTGCAAGCAGGAAAAGTCAGAAGACATCACTCTTTTTCTCAAAGTCAAAAATTTCAATCCTGATTGACAAATTCAAGTTTGTTCTCAGGACACCCACCTATGGAGGTTATCAGAAAAAGTTTTGATGACCTTAAATTAACAGGAAAGTGGAAAGAGGCTCATGGATGAGAAACATGTTTTGATTCAATTAACCGTGTCTGAAGACTTCACTCAGATTTTCTCCAAAAAATATCTTAACATTGCTGGTAAACCCATGAGGCTACTCAAGTGGTCTACTGATTTCGACCTAAATCATGAAACTCCCACTGTACTGGTATGATTTAGTTTAACTGGGTCTCAAGTTGCATTTTTTTTACCATCAGGTTCTCTACTCTATTGGAGTCATCATTGGGGATCCTTTAAAACTAGATCTGCCTACTTTCAACCTAACTAGTCTCTCGGTGACCAAAATACTTGTGGAAAGGGATATTACTTTACCTGATGTTACTGAAGTCTAGTTGGGTACAACCCATAATGGTTATTGACAACAAATCGTCATGGAGCACAGACTCCCATATTGTACCCACTGTAAGATGTTTGGTCGTGTCCTTGATAAATGTCACAAGTTTTATCCAAATTTGAAATCTAAGGTTCAAGTGAATAAGAATGAGTCTAACCCCACTGCTCTGGACATTTTAGTTCCACTTGGGCAGGATACTACCAGATAGGAGGTGTCTATTGCCCTTGAGGAACCCCCCATGACACTGCTGTTATTGTTACTGCGAGTGATGTGATGCCGATACCTTCAAACCCCATAAAAAATAATACTGATGGACTATCACCTACAAGTGATAGTGTTCAGACTGATAATCAGGAGAGCCTCATAGCTCCACTTCTTCAGGAAGTATCCGGTGTATAGGCAACTCATACTTCATATATACTTAAACCTATTGTGGGTAATACAGTTGGTAAATCTTCTGCTTCAGTTTTACCACCCTATTAGACTGATTCTTCGGAAGAGGAATGACAGGTTTATTCCAGGAAGAAGAAGAAGAATGGAGGCCGATTCCAGCTTGGGAACATATTAAATGATACATTGGTTACTACTGACAATGACAATCATCTTACCAGCTTATTAGCTTGCTCCTACCCTAGAATTAGAGGCAGAGGCAAGACCAAATTGGGTACTTCTCTAGCCAGCTGTACTATGATTCTGTTGCAGGACATGGAGATTGCAATCTCATAAAAAAATAGAGAAGGCAGACAAACCAACATTATTTTTCTCGGATGCTGATGTCAGCACTATTTTTTGTTGAGGAGTTGCCCGTTCGAAGTTATCGGTCACCAAAATTGAAATCCCGTCGCCCACTTTGGAAAGACGTTTAATTTACATATATATAGTTTAGAAAAATATGAAATCAAATCGATCTCATATTTTTCATAGTTTAAATGAAAGAACACTATACCTCAAACCCTATATCTATCATGAAGGATAAACACAAGACTTGAGGATGATGTTCGATCAAATAAATTAAGAAATATATGACATTCATTTGGTATGTGAAACTATTTTTATTTGTCGACAAGTTCCCCTATTTAATATGAAGAATTAAATAAGATTTATATTAAACTAGGTTCGGAAAAATTTCTTATAATAGCAAACCCCTATAATTAATTACATCTTAGATAATCGTGGTCACCTAGAAAAACTCTCAATAAAAATCAATAAATGTTATCTTCAAAGAGGTCAAAAAGATATAACTTTTCAACGAGATCTGACATAGAGATGTGAAAGGGGAATGACTCAAATTTGGAACATTTTTTGTAGAATCCAAAGAAGGAAGAATTAGAGAATGTTATAGATCCGGAGGAGAATCTCGGTGACTTCCCATGCTATCCTATGGTATGACTTCAGTTAAGAGGAGAAGTATTTAAATGTTTCATCCTGCCGCCAATTTTATTAGTTAGAGCTTACATTTGTGTGAAACGATCACACAAATCCCGTGAAAGATATGAGGATTTAGGTCGTAACGAACGATAATCTCGAAATTCTAAGACGAGTTAAGACCTATATTGTATAGCAGAGCTACACAAAGGCCTAAAGATAAGGTGAGAATTTATGTTGCATAAGCAAGCAACCTCGAAATCCTATGGTTTGTTGTTTAATTCTAAGGAAAGATATGTTGTTGTAGATCCTCTTGCTATTGAAGATGCCGTGCTGCCCACAATGCTAGCTTCAAGCTCCTCGTCGTGACGAGTTTAAGTTTTCTAATGTGTCAAGTTATGATGTCAAATCAGATGTCCCTATGGTTATGGTTTTTTAAATATTATAGGGAATATTAAAGTTGATTAGAGCGACACCGGTTAGGATTCTATTGTTCCCTCGTTCCGACACCACTATTTTCCATGAGATTCACTTAATCCAATTGAATTTACTAAACTCAACTCAATGAGTTCCATACTTTCATTTAGACCGGGAGAAATCTCGTTAGCAACCGTAGGTTACCTTCTCCGAGGGATTCCCGATCATCCGATAGAGACGCCTTAATTTAGTTGCAATTGTTATTTTGTGATGTTTCTGATTAAATTTTGAGTTGTCTTATATTTTGAATGTTGTGACGGTGAATTTTATCATGGTTGATTTTAGTTTTGGTTTTGGTTTTACGGCTACCCTAGTAGTTTTGGTTTTCATGCAGGGTGACATCGTTGTTTAACATGCAAGTTTTGTAAGTTTAAAAATATAGTATAGAAAGTACAAGAAAAGATGATACTGTCAACTGTAAAATAATACCTAACAAGTCTTCTCATTCCACCACCTGAAAGGTCAGTACTTGCAAAACATGTTTATAATATTGCAAGGAACTTAAATTGCAAGAGTAGATGAATGTTTAGTTATCAAACCCTAGGCTATGATTTTAATGAGTCTTGGAAGATCCTAGTAGATAATTTTAGAACAAAATACGACAAGTTCAATTTGTCCTTCAAAATATCCAAAAGATTTCAAAGTGCTCGGGGTATGACCCTGAACTATTTTAAAGATCTCTTGAATCATTTTGAGTTCATTTTTGAACTTATCATATTGTTCCATTAACCATCCGAGTTTAGAGTGTGGCTATCCCGTTGCTCAGTGAAACTTAGCAATTTAATTATCCCAAGGATATGATACTTAATTAGTCAATTGATGTTTCGTTTAAGAGTTATGTGAGTGGGTGCCCCTAAGGCAAATTTATGTTATTTAAGATTGTGGTGCCTACAATTAAGGTCAGACTTCTATTGTTTAAAGATGTTAATCACCAATTATGTCATCTTCTAAATCCAATCAATTCAGTTTAGATATTGAGCCTATGTCACTACTAAGCCTTTAACAATCATGATAGGTGAAAAGATGATTATCAAAATTTTGATTAAAATGACATGTATTCTTATCAAATGGTCAAACCATCTTCAACTTTGGGCTTTAAGAAAAGTGAATTTTCTTCTTTCCGACTTCAACCCATCACTTAAGAATCTTATGATCTTAGTTGACTTCCAAGTCACGAAGATTAGTAGGATTATAGTTTTGTTGATGTTGTGCAAGGGTAGTGAGTGAGTTTCTACCTTTCAATCCCATTGTATTTCAAACATCCAAATATGTTTATTAAGATCAAAATTACCCATTTTCTCTTTGGTTAATCCTAAATTTTGATTAGGACACCAAAGTCTAAAATTTTCATTTTGCCCTTGGGATACTTCACCTCATAACTCATTAAACATAACTCAAATGACTTTGAGAGTTTCAAGTGTCATATCTATGAGGTAATTATAATGTTGGAGGAGAACATATGAACCTCTCAAAATTTTAATTTAATTTAGATAATTATTTAAATTTAGAAGATAGAAGTTTCAAAGGTTAATTTATTTAATTATCCAAAATAAAACTTGTATTTATGGAAAAATTATTAGAGGTCTCCTAAGGGCAAATAAACACTTGGGCAAAATTTCATGATTTTTTGAATTAAATTTTTATTATTGATATTTAATTTTTAATCTATTTCAATGATTAAATGAAATAGAAAATAATGTTTTAATTACAAAAAAATATTTTTAATATTTTTAATAGACTTCTCTGAATTCAGTAATTTCATAGAACCAAGTTTTGTATTTTTGTGATTTTTAATTTATTTATTATAATCATCTTAATGTGAAAATATGAAAAATTCATTTTTAAGCTTTTAAAATTTATATTTTAACTTAGAAAAATTAAAAAAAATATCCTAATGAATTCAAAGTGATGAGGAGAAATTTTCACTCATTTTGAACCATTTTTTGTATTTTGAAAATTTTTGATTATTTTAATTATTTTTTAATTCAAAATATATTTTAAAAATGAAATTTTTTCACAAAAATAAATTTTATTTTTATTAAATGCCCCTGGTCACAAAGAACTCAGAGAACTAATTTTCATAATTTTTCTAAGTTTATTTAATTTGATATAATTATTTTTATACAAAAATATAAGGTTTGCTTAAAAATTCATTTTTTAGTGCTTAGACTAAGTCAAATAATTTTGATATTTTTACAGTAAGTAAATATGTTTTTTATGGACAGTGGGGAAGTGATTTTGTCAGTTTTTTATAAGTATTTAATTTACATAAATTAATATAAAGTATATGCATTTAATTAAGAAGGGAAATATATAAGATGATTCAAAACATCACAATATTTTTCCTAGACTTCTCTGACCACAGGAAACCTACTAAAATTATTTCCATAATTTTTCAAGTGATATTTTGACTTATATAATTAAAATAACCAAAATAGTCATCTTAGCTTGAAAATTGGGGCTATAAGCATAGAGGTGTCATCTGACCTTGGAAAAACATAAGACATGGTCTCTTTCATGAGAAATGAACCCTCAAAATTTTAAGCCATGGTGAGTAATATTTACTCATGGAGGATTGAAATACCACAAAGGGTATTTAATTCATTAAAAATCAGGGAATAAAAAATAATTTTTATTTTTAGTCCATGTTATTCTCCTCTGTTCACTGAACAAGAGAATATTTTTATTTTATTTTTATGATTTTTTTTAGAGAAAGATATGAATTTTTGAAATTTAGTCATTTAAAATAGTTAAAAAATTCATATTTTTCTACTTATCCACGGGGCGCCACCTCAACCTATGGCGTCATCGAACTCACATGCAACACACTCTCATTGGACGTCACCATCCACTTCAGCTGCCACGCGGCCCGCGGTTCACGCACCATTCGTTTGTCTGACTTGATCTCTTCCGTTGGTTGGATACACACTTACATAAGCCGTTCACACTAAAACCTTAAGATCTTCGTCTAGACTAAACCAAATCGCATGGGGTTTGTTCCTAAACATTCATCTACTCAAGACGAACACATCTATACGGTTAATCAAGTATGAAATCAAGCCATTACAAATGGAGAATCAAAATAAGCTTGGATTAGAGTTGAGGTTCAATACCTTTGTCTGAGAGTGTAGGCCTCAATCAAATGGTTGTGGTTGCTTCGATTGGACCCAACAAACCTCTGGATGAAGTCTCAAGTCTTGATGAATTGTCTAGGTATGAATTCGATCAAGCTCGATTTCAGATATTGGTCTAGAGCTAGGTTAGAGGCTGTTTGAGAGGGGTGTTTAATGGAGAATCAACTCCTCTTGCTCTAGGGATGGTGTGTGCACAATTAATTTGAGTTTGGTGAACTGTGGAGAGATGTCCTGGTTTGAGCTGAAAGTTTAAGCTCAAAATTGGGCTTTCACAGTGGGGATCAATGGGGGAAAATGGTGGCAATGAGCTTAGGAGTTCTTGGAGAGTGTCTGAAAGCAATTGGACAGAGTTTCCCCAGAGATTTTGGCACACTCTTCTCTGTGGCCATGGAGGGGCTGATTAAATAGAGGAACTTAGGGGGGAGCTCAGGGCTAATTGATGGGAGTAAAATGGTGCTTATGTGGAGAATTGAGGAGCTCTAAAGAACCATTGGGATGAGCTGGCCTTTGGGGTTGAAATTGGGTTTGAATTTGAGCTTGGGGGTCTCGATTTTGATGTTTTCCGGTCACTAGGTCAGCCAGCAGGCCAGGGGTGGTGGCTAGAAGGTTAGGGGAGCGAGGGGGAGGCTTAATTATAATTTCCTCCCAATGGTAAGTGATGATGGAAGAGATTTTTGGTGAAGGCCCAAAAATGGGATAAGATCCCTTAATTTAGGGACCCATTGGTCCATAGCTTACTTGGGTGATTTGAGAGGGTTTAGCTTGGTCAATAAGGTGTATTTGGTGGCTGTGGGGTTATTGATTTGGTGGCTTAGACATGGTTAAGCCAATTTTTGTGCATGGGTTCAACTTGGGTCCAAATGGCTAAAAGTTAGGTTTGGGTTAGGCTAGCCATGATTTTGAGCCCAATTGATTGATCAACATTGTGTAGATTATTGTAATGAAGATTTTTGGTGAAGGATTGAGGTGATTTCAAGGTCAATTGAGAGCTCAATTTGAAAGATTTTGAGATTTTGGTCAATTTGGGCATGTTGGACTAGACTTGGGTCTAAGTTGGGCTAAGTCCAAATTGATGGTTAGAAATGGTTCATAGAAATTTCATGAAGAGTTTTCAACATAAATTGAGTGTCAATTTTGGGGTTAGGACACTCAATTTGGTGGAATTTGGAGACAGCCAATTTGGGGCAAATTTGGGGATTTTTGGACTTGGGCTAAAATTAAGTGAAATTGAGGCTTCACCAAAGTCAATTAAAAGTTTAATTTGGTGTGTAGGAGTGTTATGAAGAGTTTAGAATTCAAATTGGGGCAAATTGAGTAGGCTGTGGTGTTCAATTAGGTGAGATTAAGTCATATGGTCAAATTTGGGGGTTTTGATTTAGATCAAGATTGAGCTCAAAGCATGGGCCAATTAGGCTTGGATTTGGTTTGGATTGGTCATATGAAAGGTGAATTTGAGTTTAGAATTGAGATTGAACGAAATTGGGTCTAAATTGATGGACATTTGGGATGAATTTGGAGAAATTGGGTCTTTAAAGACAATTTTGGGATTTTGGTCAAAATAGTCAAATTGGCCAAATTTTGTCCAATTGGAGGGTCCGAATTGGTTTTGGAGACACTTGTGATGATTTTTAAGATTTTGGGAAAGTTTGGCATGCCAACGGTATTTTTGTAATTTTGGCAAATTTGGGGATATTTTGGTAATTTTGGCAATTTTGGATGGTTGTGGGCAATTTTGGTATTTTGAAATGGTTTGAAGTGATTTTTGAACAAATTTGGGTATTGTGGGTGAAATTGGGATTTTTGGCCAAATTTGGGATTTGGGGGTGTTTAGGTAGTTTGAGTAGTTTTGGGGGTGAAAAAGGTCAAATTAGAAACTTTGGTAGAGTTGGGGTGCCAACCACACTACATGAGCTATGGACCGATGAAATTCCTATTCGGGTCCTCTATGTACTGGTCTTAGCTAAACTCTAGCTTATGGCTAGTGGGTTTAGGAGACCATCTACATGAATCTCTCAAAAGATCAAAGGATCAAGGTCAACAAATTAGGGTTTTGAGTGGATATAAGTGATAGTGAGTGTAGTGAGTGAACTAACTCCGGACTAACACCCAGGGTCAACCTTAAGGTTAAACAGTCTTATGGGGACTCTCCTTGAGATCCTCCATACTGACCCCACCTACTAGGTGCTATAGGTTAGGACCAATTTGTTGAACTTCAAGTTGAGGAAGGAAGAGTTTATAATTTCTAAATGTGAGAGTTTCTTTTTTAGTTTTCTAAGAATAGTCAACAGGATAGTCCTATGACTACACCTTAGGCAACTAAAGAGGGAAAAATAAATCTCAAACAAAAGTGAGGTCAACAGCTGAAATTTCAATTCATGCAGCAAAAGTACAAATTTTGACTAGTTGGAAAGTTCCAATTATGTCGCCCTAAGATGGAGATTATTAGGAAGATTTTTGAAGATTTCAAACTAGTTGGGGTTTGGCAGGTGGGTTTTTTTGATAGAAAATATATTATGATATAGCTGAGCATAGAAGAAGATTACACAAGGATTTTCTCAAAAAAATTCATCACAATTGAGGGCAATCATATGAAATTGCTCAAATGAACCCCTGATTTTGATCCCAGTCGAGAACTTCCAATTACGCCTATTTGATTCTTATTACCTGAACTCAAGCTTTAGTTTTTTGACCTACCTACCTTATATACAATTGAGATTATCCTTAGAAAACCTTTGCAGGTAGACACACCAACAGTTCATTTCTTTAGGCCCTTTATTACAATGATTTTGATTAAAAGGAATATTACACTATCAAATGTAGAAGAAGTCTGACTTGGCTCTGTTCACAATGATTATTGGCAACAAATCATTATGGAACAAAAATCTTACTACTACAAGCACTGCAAGATGTTTGGACACCCACAAGAGATATGCTTCATATTGCACCCACAATTGAGAACCAATAGTCAAAAGAAGTAACAAGATGTTAGTGCACCTCACGTGCCTGAACGCGCTCTCAACAAAACTGATGACAGCTAACCTAATGGGAGAATCAGTACAAGACAGGAAATGGTGTATGCCTCTGGGATCCCTTCTTCTAACCATACTATAAGGGATAATGTTCGGACCGAAAGTCAGGATTGCCCCGCAGCTCCTATTCAGAAAACATCAGATGTAAAGGTGACAATTCACACTTCACAGACATTGGAACTTATTGTTGTGGCAACGACTGTTTTTCCTTCTACTGTGATTCTAATATCTAATCAGACCGATGATCATATGAGTCAGTCTTCAGATGAAGAATGAGAGGTTTACACTTCTCGACGGAAGAAGAAGGTTGGGGGCACACTCCAACTTGAAAACTTAATGGAAAATACTTTGGTTACTCCTGACAATGACACGACACTTCAAAGTATGTTATCTAGATTCGCTTCTAAAACTAGTGAGAGAGACAGGACTAAACTGGCTCGTCCATAGCTACTTGTTTTCTGCATGTTTTAAATTTTTTGAGTCTATATATATCTTGTGTTGGGGTAGTAATGTACTTGGTATAGGATGAGTAAAATGCTTCTACTAGACCCTCTCATACAACTTTTATGTATCTTTCTATTTCAATATATATATACATATATAACTATATATACATATATATCAATATATACATATAAATATATATATATATATAAATATATATATATATAT
>JXCR01128516.1:16769-61270 GCA_002079205.1 Phalaenopsis hybrid cultivar | reverse complement strand
GCCTACTATAGGTTGTATTATACAATCATTTTCTTAGAACTCATTTCTTTTTATTATAAATGATCTTTTTTTTTTTTTTNATATATATATATATATATATATATATAACACCTATAACATTTTATTTCATAATCCAAATTAATAATACAGTAAATACATGTTGCTTGCCCCATTATAAGCTTAGCACTGTAACTACGCCATGCTTAACCCGTTATTTGTGAAGAAAAGTGCTTCAATTGCTTAACTTCGGCCTACTATAGGTTGTATTATACAATCATTTTCTTAGAACTCATTTCTTTTTATTATAAATGATCTTTTTTTTTTAAATATAAGTTGAGAAAAGTGCTTAAATTGCTCTTTGAAATGGTAAGTTTGATGTTCTACATGTATGATGCAAAGAGAGTGCTCAATAACAACCATTTTTAATTATAATCTAAGAGTGCCATAGCCACTTGTTCATTGGCTGATACATCAGAAGTCATCCAATAGAATTAGAAATCATTCTTCTCTTAAACCATTAATGATGATATTTGAAATCTTAGTGCCAATCCTATATTTAATTTCTTTTAAAATGTTTTTCGAACACTCATTTTTTATAATATATGCAAGTGTACGTGTTATTTCAAGTAATATAATACNCATTGGCTGATACATCAGAAGTCATCCAATAGAATTAGAAATCATTCTTCTCTTAAACCATTAATGATGATACTTGAAAATCTTAGTGCCAATCCTATATTTAATTTCTTTTAAAATGTTTTCCGAACACTCATTTTTTATAATATATGCAAGTGTACGTGTTATTTCAAGTAATATAATATCAGATAAAATATCGCTCCCACGAGGATTGAAGTTTTGTTTGGCTCCTATGGTGGAGCCAAATAAAAATGTGATTCTTAATATTAAATCTTTTTTTTGAATTGAGAACAATATTATTTCTTAGTCTATCCATAACATGGAAAACCCAATCACTTGTATTTACTAGACATACTCTTTCTTATAAATTCAAGTGTCTGCTTTAAGATTGTTTCTCAAAATATTGCAAAGATTCAAGTATGATATTCCAATATAATTAAATACATATTTTGTTGCCCTATATATTCCACTATAGCTAATCCAATATCTTTATAGCACAAACTTTTAAGAAGTGAATGACTAAATTACTGCTAAATGAAGATTTAGGAAACTAAACTAATATAGAAAGTTTTGTTTCACCAAATCAATGTATAATACAAAGAAACACAAAAGGTTTACCATAAGTCCTGTGTTATATGCTTGAATGAAGTACAGGACAAATAAGAAGATAAAAAAAACCTTCACAATTGAAAGTAAAATAAGGAAGGAATGAACTAACTTTGGTCTCCAAGATTAAACCCCTTCTCTAATCCTCCTTTATCCAGCCTTCTCTCATTGAATTTCTTCTATACAAAGGCTCTCACTCACTCACACTCTCTTAATCCACTCTAGTCTTCTCTAGTCACTACAATACTCCCTCTTCACTTTAGCATCAATCCCCACACCACAAATACTCTGAAAACTACCCCCATTTTATTCAAACTGATACTATCAAGTCGTAGCACCTCAACCTTGCTTTTATAGCACTACAACATTGCACAAGACACTTCAATGCTACTTTGATAACATCATAATACTATCTTCTATGTTTTTGGATTGCTGTAATAGCGCTATAACGATGTTATAGTAACACTTCTACAACTCCTATGTTATATACAATTGTAATAACATTGCTATTATGACATTGTTACAGTAATTTCATCAATTTTATAATCATTTCTAGTTCATTGGTTCATTCTTGTTCTATTTACACTATTGCTTTTGTATTTAAAACTGAAATCTTCATATCATATAATGTGAAAAATAAATGCCATTCTTAATAATAATAATTTATATATTTGTATCTTTTAACTAAAAATTCACTCATAATTTAATTTAACTCACTCAATAATTAAACTCTTAAACTTGGAGTATTCTTGCTAGGTAATCGAATGTATACATCCATAAATTTGTATTTTGATAGCGATTATCTTAAAAGTTAAATTTTATTAAATAATATATATATATATATATTCATTTAAATTAAATTATTAAATAGGAATAATTATTAACTAAAAATATCCTAAACAAGTTTTCCACTAAATATGGTTCCTTCAATGCCGTAGTGTGTTTCTATTTGACCTTACGAATACTTAGTTAATCAATCAATATAAAATTTTGATATTAGTCATGTTAATAATCATAATTAAGACTTTTTCTACTAAATATAATATCATAAATTTAAATTTAACTGAACTTTGATAAGTAATATAATAGAATATAAGACACCAATTTTCAATATTCATATCTAGACGCAAGATTTCTCTCCCATTTTCAATATTCAATATTCGCGAACAACTCGTGTTTGGCTCGTTAAGAAACTCGTGTTTAGCTCATTCGCTAAGTTAACGAGCCGAACACGAACAAAGAGACTTGTTTTGGCTCAAAATAGTATTGTCTATCTATATATTGATGAGTAGTATTTTTAAAAAAAATTAATTGACTATAAGGCTACAAAGATTTATAATCAGTTAAAAGTATTAATTAAGAAAATTGAGTAAAAATTATTAAATTAGAATCAAATAATATTTTAATATAAACAACAATTTTTAAATCTTGCCTCAACCCTTAACATCTCATGGCTACGTGATTAGGGTTGTCAAAATGACTCTTTGTTCATGAACAGCTCGTGTTCGGCTCGCTAAACAAACAAGTGTTAACACAAACACACTTTTTAAGCACGAAATATAAACGAGCTGAACACATGCTAAGCATGGGATTGTTCATGTTCGACTCGTTTACACCCCTAATATCAACACAATCACAATATAAGAATTTCTCTCCACCA
Source organism: Phalaenopsis hybrid cultivar (assembly GCA_002079205.1). Taxonomy (NCBI): domain Eukaryota; kingdom Viridiplantae; phylum Streptophyta; class Magnoliopsida; order Asparagales; family Orchidaceae; genus Phalaenopsis; species Phalaenopsis hybrid cultivar. Next base: position 58,368 of record JXCR01128516.1, on the reverse strand, counting down.
AACTCAAACTTTACAAAATTAAAATAAATAAATAACATACAAGAGAAAGACTTTCCTGATTGATGATATTAACCTTCTTTAGGGTCAACTTCATACTACGAAAGGGATTAAAAATATGCTTCATATGATGGTGAATTTGGATGACTAAGACAATCAATTTGATTTCACAAGCACAATGCCACTTTCCTAAAAATATTATGCACTAAACAAACTTTTAATTACACTACTATAATTGAATATTAATACACGATATCAAACAACCCTTGGGTTACCTCCAAAGCAACACTTAGTTTATAATCCTTAACTTGACCATGCTATGTTCTTTAGGGTTTTATCTTCTTGATCTTCTCCCAACATTGTTTGTTCCATTGGACCTCTTTGAACTAGTAATCTTGTCTTACACTCTAAATTTCCTTTCAATATTGCTTGTAACTTACTTATCTCAATTCTTCAACAATCTTTGAGAGGATATGAAGGGGATTAACAATAGTGCCAAAACTTGACAAAGCCTTTTAATTCAATGCAAGAGAAAGTGATATTTCAAAATAATATAGCAATGAGTAAAGTATCATTTTCATGATTGAATTAATTTTTTTAAAGTTAATCACTAATTTTTCAAATCTTAATTTTATTAAATAAATTGATAATGATTTTTTGAAGAAATTATTTTTAATTTAAAGTATACAACAAAAATCATTTTTATGGGTTTCTAATGAGAGACAATACCCATGATCTACAATTCACCTATAGTGAATCTAAGTATCCTTTCAAATGAGAATAACATTATTTCACAATTTTTTTCAATAAACATAATCACTTAAATTTACTAGATATATTCCTATCTTAATAAATTCAATTGATTTATTTAAGATTATTTCTCAAAAATTAAAAATTTTTAATTTATGGGTATGTTTATATACTCAAAGAGTTGTTTGATTTACAGTGTATGTTTTATGGCTCTTATGATGCCCTATAGATCATACAGAATCTTGAGAACTGACTCGCCATATCTTTTCTAGTCCTTTGTGCAGCCTTCTCCTATCTTTCTTCTACACACATAATCTTACTCACACACACTCTCCAAGTACAATCTAGTCTCTCCTAGTCACTACAATACTCTTTCTTAACTTCAACATTTAACCCCACGCCATAATTGCTCTAAAAACTTCCCAACAACTCTCAACTTAGCTCCAAAATGGCTTTAAATTGATGTTATTAGTTTGTAGCACCTCAATGTTGCTAATGTAGTGTTGCAGTGCTGCATATGGCACCATAGCACTATTTTTAAAGCACTGTAGTCGGCCATCAAGGCCAAGCATTACATATTCATTATAAATGATGCAAAGCTCTCAATAAATTGCCATCAAGAAAATNTGTTGCAGTGCTGCATATGGCACCATAGCACTATTTTTAAAGCACTGTAGTCGGCCATCAAGGCCAAGCATTCCATATTCATTATAAATGATGCAAAGCTCTCAATAAATTGCACAAAGTAAAGTGGCCATCAAGAAAAATTCATACGGAAAATTTTACAAATAATATCAAAAACTCATAATTTGAAGCAGCAACATCCTACAGCATATTCCCTAAGGTCTAACTTGATTAAAGCACCCAATTTATTACAATAAAACTGAGCCAAAGTAGAATAAGAATAGTCTCTTCAAAAGATTCTGGAGCATATAACATCATCACCACCCACAGCCATAACAATAGATTATGAACTACTCACAAAATGACATGCGTCAAGCAAATGTATATACAAAAGCTGTCTTTAGAATAAACAACTCAGTAAACAGGTAAAAGTAAACTATGAAGTCCCATATAGCAACAAATAAATCACAGAGCTTTTGAACGACGCTGCTAATTATTCCATGCCGGGAAGTAGGCAGCAGTAAGGCTGCACTTGGTTATCACAAAAGGAAAACAGCAGCATGGCAAGCACGGGAGGACCGTACAGACGAACCTCAATTGATATGGAAAAGGACAAAGAATGAGAGAGTTACCTGGATTCTAATGACCCAAGCTTCCCAATAGCCTCTCCACAGCAGCATGGACATTCCCGGCTGTAGCAATGAGAGCCCGGATGTTCTCCTGGGTATCAAAGAAACCCATTTCCTGAAGCTGAGAAAGCTGTGTGGCGTACAGCTCTTCCGGGGGCACTGCAAGAAGGTATAAACAAATTATTTATTTATTTATTTTCTTGCTTGAACTATGCTAGAATAAAATTTTCAGTCTGATAGAATATGTGACTACCATCTGGGTTGCTGGGGATGCCAAAATTACCACCTGCTCCAAGTCCGCCAAACATCTGCATCAAATGTTCCATTCCTGCGGTGGATGGCAAATGAAGGTTAAAGTTTAAATACAGACCGGGACATGCATTCATCAAAAAATACTATCAGACTTAATTGAAGGCCATAGACAGGTTGGTCTAATGCTAGGGAGTTTAGATAACTAGAAAAAGGAAAACTACTTGCATTTCTATGCAAAGCAAAAATAACGTAAGATCTCAATTTTATTTCTTGAAGTTAGAAATTATGATCTAGAAAATGACAGCATGTTCTAAAACAATTATATGAATGTAAATGCTCAAAGAACTCCGAAAACCAATCAAAGGAGATCAGCGGATGAAAAGAAATCCCTCTTTCCATGCCCGATTTTCTATCTACAAGCAGACGAAAGGTAGGTATATCAGAAGAGAGAATATAGAATGTTGATGGAGATCTATGCAGGTTTCTCCGAAAAGCAATGCTTGAATTTTTAAACGTGACACTAAGCAGCTAGCATCAATTCTGACCGTCCTTTCATAATTTAACCAAAACAAATATGTTCTGATGTCATTCAGCAAAGATCAGTTTGAGACCTCTCGTAAGTTNTATATATATATATTGTGTGAGATGACCCAAGAATGACACCTTATCCATTTAATAACCACTATATGCAAATGGTTCAAAAAAAAAATACAAAAAAAATACATGAGATCCAAAAAAAAATCAAAAGTGTCAAAACCTGTAGTATCAGGTAGCTATAGAGCCACCCAATTTTATTCTGCCTCTGCCTCGAGTTTTAGGAAAGGAGCCAGCTAACCAATTGGTAAGGTGAGTGTCATTACTAGTAGTAACCAAACCAACATATTGTCCAATAAGTTCCTGAGCTCGAGTCGGCCTCCATTCTTCTTCTTCCTCCTGTAATAGACCTGTCATTCCTCATCCGAAGACTGACTCACCTGATCAGTGAATTGGTCTAAATTGTGTCGGACATGTGTAGGTTGTTGAACATTAGAAACAACTACTTGTTGTATCAGCTGATCTTTTATTGGATCAAAGGAGCACTCTCGTGTGTCTTGACATGTAAGTGAGTTATCTTGAATAACAGTGAGTGATATAAACACGTTTGAATTTGTACTTGTAGTATGAAGAGATGTTTCATGGGACTCCAAAGTACCATGCTCCATACCAGCCGTTGGAATAATGTTCAAAAGCAGGAGCATCCAGAGGTAGAACGGCTTGGGTATGATTTTGGAAAGAGGACCGAGTTGCACCTTCTCAGCAGGGGTGATATGTGGCTGATCTTTAGTGATATCCGGTCTTATATGAGGAAGTAAGCGATAGCAGATAGTATAAATGTGGCCAAACATACAACAATGAGAGCAATACGGAGGGTGTTGTTCTATTTCAACTTTTTGCTAATACCCGTTGTGAGTGGTTCCAATCCATACCTCATCTAGAGTTGATTGAGTGATATATCTCTCAACTAACACACAAGCCACAAAGGGTCTAATGACAGCAAGCGTATGACTATCAACCTTAAGAGTCTTATCGTAAGCAGTTACTAAGGAGTAGAGAATTTTCAAGTTGAACAGATGTAATTTTGACCCCAGAAACTTTATTCAAATAGGAATGATAGAGGACTCTGCTTTTGGATCAAAATCGACAGTCCACTTCAGGATTTTCATAAAACGGTTGTCGATCTTAACAACTTTACGAGAAAAAAATACGAGTGTAATCCGCATCTTGAGATTTTTAGAGGAAGAAGCACTCATGCCGCATCGTGAGATAACTGAATAAGTATATGTTGGTCGTCAAGTAAGTCAATATTCCACCTTCCCACTAGCTTCATAGCATTAAAATCTTTTTAAATGATCTTAAGTTTTGGGTGAACATAAAGGAATTTCCCTACTAGAGCAAAACGCCAAAAAGACGCAAGAGTAATGATTTTAACATCAATGAGAAAAAGAGCAGACTACCCATTTTATTTACCAAACTTTTTAATGAAAGTGTGATCATCACTACTTTCAAGAATCTCGTGGAAAGATTGTAGAACATTGCAGGACTTATCGATACCAAAATCAGGCTCTGAATCTGAAAGAGGGGTACAAGTAGGAATAGAAAAGTCGTCCGCAAAGGCAGTGACAGAGGAACGGAGCGTGAGACCATCTCCACAGGCAAGATGACCACCTCAGGTTTGAGCAGCTTGACGAGTCACAACAGAAAGGCGAGCAGGCTTCGGGGAAATTGTCTGTCGGGCAGGGCGATAGGTGCATCATCGACTACGGGTGAGGAGAGACGACACAAGCCTGATCAGGTTAGGAGACGATGTGCGGACGACGAGCTTCGACTACAAGAGAGACGATGCGAGCGAGTGTCGTCGAGTGGAGAGGCGCCCGAGCGAGAGTTTTCACTGAGAGCTGCTAGTGCGTGAAGTCGTCGTCGCGGGAGACGACGAAGGGAAGGAGAGAAGTCGAAGATTCACCGCTGGGANTATATATATATATATATATATATATTCTTTAAAAGGAAATCAGTATTTGGCAGAGGCTCAAATACTGATTTCCCATGCTCTAGGCTCCATGTGCCTAAATATTCGAAAACTCAGCGCCATTGGGGATCGAACCCGTGACATAAGGGGACTTACAGTGAACCCTGCCAACCAACATGCCTCAACTTGTGGCACTTACATATATATATATATGTATATATATATATACTCGTCCGACCACCTTTGGAATCTACTGATTGGATGAGTCAATCATCGGATGAGGAATGACAAGTCTACACATCCAAGAGGAAGAAGAAGAATGAAGATCTACTTGAGCTCAGGAATCTGATGGATGATACTTTGGTTACTACGGTCAATGGTGTTGGAGGACTAAGGCGGGATGTCCCTAGCACTTTTGTGCCCTTTGTGGCTTTTTAGTTTTTTTCCTTTATCTATCTTTGCTTTTTCTGGGTTTTGTGTGTGTTGTATTGTATGAGTTGAGTTTTTTTTTAGACCCTCTCATGCAACATTTCTGTATTTTTTCCTTATTAATATATTTGCCCTCGGGCTTTTTCTAATATATTAAAAGATACAGAAATGTTGCATGAAATGACTTAAAAGAAAACCCAACTCATACAATACAACACACACAAAACCCAGATAAAGCGCGAATACATAAAGGAAAAAAACCAAAAAGCCACAAAGGGCACAAATGTGCTAGGCATATATATTAGAAAAAACCTGAGGGCAAATATATTAATACGGAAAAGATACAAAAATGTTGCATGAGAGGGCCTAAAAGAAAGCCCAACTCATATAAAACAACACACAAAATCCAGTTAAAACAAATATACATAAAGGAAAAAAATCAAAAGCCACAAAAAGACACAAAAGTGCTAGGGACGTCCCACTTTAGTCCAGCCTCTAGTTCGCGTAAGTGAGTCGGCTAACAAATTAGTAAGGTGAGTATCATTGCCCGTAGTAACCAAAGTATCATCCATCAGATTCCTGAGCTCAAGTAGATTTTCATTTTTCTTCTTCCTCCTGAATGTTTAGATCTGTCATTCCTCATCCGATGATTGACGCATTTGATCNTGTCATTCTTCATCTGATTATTTACTCATTTGATCAGTAGATTCTAAAGGTGGTCGGACAGTTGTAGGTCGTTGCACATCATGATCCTCATGAGCCTGAATAATACTAACATCTTTCTAGACCTGATGAGACAGTAGAAATATTTTCACCTATATTACTTTTTCCACCACGATAGGAGGTTCCAAAGACGGGGGAGCTATAAGTGGGGACTGAATGGNCAGTAGATTCCAAAGGTGGTCGGATAGTTGTAGGTCGTTGCACATCATGATCCCCATGAGCCTGAGTAATACTAACATTTTTCTGGACCTGATAAGACAGTAGTGAAATAGTAGAAGTATTTCCACCTGTATTATCGGTGATAGGTTCTAAGGCAGGCGGGGTCTGGAGAATTTCTCTTTTCCCTACGATAGGAGGTTCCAAAGATGGGGGAGCTACAAGTGGGGACTGAATGGTTGACATATTGCCTGCAGAGAAAGTGACGTCTTCGGGGTATTCTTCTGGTGATCAATAGTGTCAAAAACTTGGAGCTGGTCCGGAGGAGATGAAATCACAACCTCTAGCGGAGCAGTTTGTTTTTTTGGTCTGAGGTGAGGGTGTAGATGATATTGAGAACTAGAGCATCCGAATATACGATAGTTCGAACAATACGGCTGAAAAGACTCAATCTCTACCTTCTGCCAATATCCTTGGTGTTGTGTGCCCAATCAGATTTCCTCAGAAGTTGGTGTAGTGATTTCTTTTTCAACAAGTATTCTGGCTTCAGATGGACGGGAAAGATTAAAAGTAGGAATGTCCGTCTTGAGTGGCTTTCAATAAGCTAAAGGCAATAAAATACAATACTTTTTGAGAAAAATAATGAAATTACATACCAGGGAGGCGAATCTAAATCAGAATGATTGGTGGTTTCGTATGTGGGTCAAAATTCATAGACCATTTCAGAATCTTCATTACTCTGTTATCAATCCATATTATCCTTCTAGCAAATAAACACATGTAGTCATCTTCATTACTAATTTAAATAAGAACGTATCTCCCATCTAATAGTCTAATTTTTCACTCTCCAACAAGTTGTATAAGTTCAAATTCTTTGCGAATGAGCTCCATTTTGGGATGACCATATAGAAATTTCCCAACCAAATTCAGACGACAGGAGGAAGTAAGTTGAATACCTTCAGCTTCTGTAAAAAATATGACAGACTTCCCGTTTTTCATAATAGGTTTCTTGATGTCGTCTGCTCACTCAAACGAAGGAGGAAAATATGGTGATTTAGGTGTGTCTGAGGCGTGGACACCCGCAAAGGTAGCTGCATACGATCTGTCCGAAGCTATCGAAAGCCTTAAAAGAAAGAAGAGAGGACGTTGTGAGTGCAGAGAAGCTGCAGAGGCGCGCACCCGCGAGAGGGAGCCGCAGAGGAAAGACATGAGACGTGAGACAAGCCGCAGAGCCGCAGAGACACGAGACGGGCCGCAGAGGAGCCACAGAGACCTGGAGAAGAAGAGGGAAGACAAACGGAATCGAGCGCGAGAGCGAAGCCGTAACGTCTTTAAAGCCGGAGAAGACGAAAGGAATCGAGCGCAAAGACGAGCGAAGCCGTAACTGTTGATAGGGTTAGCCATCAGGCGAAATCCTAGCTGNAACTAGACTTATTATTCTATCCCATATAATATATATATATAGTTTGTTTTCTACATCCTGAGACAAGAAACTATAGGTGCTAATCCCATGGAAATTCAATGATTTTTCCGAGGATTTGTCAGTCTGGCTAGCCATAACAAAAGTGTTTAATACCGACAATAATATTATAATATCATATAAATTTCATCTATCATAATCAAAACACAAAAATATAACTATGAAACTGCAATAATGAGAATTATCACATCAAATTAGAAAAAAAAATAATAAATATTGCGAAGATAAGACATAAGTTATTTAATAGAATTTTTTGTTGTAATAAGACAAGACTAATTACTTATGCAAATTCTATATGAAGAATACATGAAATCTACTGCAATTATATTAATTAAATTCGAATAGTAACACTGACAAACTTACAATTAGCTAAAATTTAATACAAATAACAAGGGTAATGCCCTTAACAACGAACGATATGTTTATCATTTAACAAAGAGTTGTTACTTTTCTCGAACCGCTAGATATCGGGTTTCAAATTTATCAGAAGTTCAATTAGCAACATTTGACAAAGTTCTCAAAAATCCCACCCCAATGAATATCCAACTAATTATAAATACAATTAATAAGAGTGAATTAATAAGAAAGAATAGAAGTAGAAATCAAGGAGTGAGCTCACCTTAGGTCTCAACTACAGTGGTAAGGAGGATGGTGCTACAAAGTTGCTAGGAGGAGAAAGATAGGAGTTTTGGTGGTTTCTATATGCTGCAATCTTCTCATTGCCTTCACTACTAGCTCTAATTGCGACTGTATCACAACGGAATGGAGGAGAAGGATAAGAGTTTTGGTGGTCTTTGTACGCCACGATCGCATCATTTCCTTCACGACTAGCTCTAACCACGATTGCAGAAAGGAGGATCATTGGTTACAAGGAGTTTTACGATGCCCTAGCCTTCTACTCCCTTATATAATTGCAACAAGGCGGCAGTAGCGAGGTAGGAATGGGAAAGTCACACGACTCTTTCGATTATGAATGTGGCAAAGCACGGGAAGAAGAAAAAAAGGAAGTAAACTCTTGCAAAAGATTGCACGGCTTCAAATCAGGAAGGTGACAATGCGTGATTGAAAAATTCATGAAATCACAAGATCAAACTAAAGGGGAAGGAGGCTCAAGATTTAGCAAGCCATGCGAGCGAGATTGCAAAGAAAAAAAAAGAAAGAAAGTTTTGATTCTTATAGCATGAATTTTGACGAGTTCCTTGAGTGGCTCCAGATTGTGGAACTAATTTTGAGTTCAAGGACCTTCCACCTGACATAAGGGCAAAATTAGCCACCATTAAATTAAAGATTAGTGCGTCTTTATGGTGGAAAATTTTGAAGCGGCTATGCCAGCATAAGGGAAAAAGCAAAGTCACATCAGCATATTACAGGCATGACAACCGAATGATCTCTCAATAGAGGAGGATAATGTTGAGTTCAAGCAACTTATGTTGAAGCATGAGTTATTAGAGCCCGAGAAGAAGGCATAACTCGATATATGGTGGGATTAAGATCATCCATTTACAATTTGGTATAGTTACAATCATATTGGATTTTGCAGGATGTCTAGACCTTAATCCTGAAGGTTGAAAGATCACACAGCTGTTTCAGGTTCATAACACCCTTTAAACAGGGTTTAACCATCGGATTGGGCAGTAAGAGTTCACTCATTGGAGCACGCAAGCCGACCTCTTTCGAGAAAAGTTAGTTCATAGTAGAGAAAATGTGGAGATCACCAACACTCCCAACTTTGTCACAATAATGATATGCTTCAAGTGCCACTAGTTTGGGCATATTTTAGAAATAGAACAAGAAGAATAAGGAATTGAGTTTTCATAGACTTCATAAACTTCTCACCATGTAATTGGATTGACCATTTATAAGAGTTGAATCACAATGATGTGAAAATGACAAATCAATTCTATGAACAAAATTTCATATTAACTATTCTTAAATTTAGCATCCTTTTTTTCTTCTTTGTGCTTCTTAAATGCCAACTATTGGATAAATCTGAATTTTACGGGAAAGTCACCAATGAACTTGACATGAAAAAGCGCAAAACTAGTCCAAAAGAGTGAGCTAAGTATTGACCCCATTTACTCTATTTTTAAAATTTAAATGTCACATTTTCCATTATTCTCTTATTCTATTTGTAATCACCTTCCAAAATATGAGAGAATCAACGAACTTAATGGACACCCAAGTGGCTGACTCACCCGAGTGAAAGACAAGGAAACACTCTTGCCACCAAAGACTAGGAATATGCTTGCCAAGCCGAGCTTATGATGAACACCCCAAGCCTAGTAGGAGAGAGCTCGCTAGAGTTGCTCGAGGCGGACTCGTTAATTGGGCCTTAGGAAGACTCTCTTAACTACATTCAGGGGATCTACCCTCTAGGATTGAGGCTAAGCCATCAGACCACTATGGGGGGCCATCTATAAAGCTAATTGACAAAATCATCAAGTTGGATTTGAGGCGGATTCACTAGCCAAATTCTGCATCTACCCTCTAGGATTGAGGTGAAGTCATCAAACGACTATGGGGGGCCATCTATAAAGCTAAATGACAAAATCATCAAATTAGGTTCGAGGCGGATTCAATAGCCAAAATTCTAAGGGAGAGCTCGCCAGTGGAGCTCAAGATTAACTCGTCAGCCAAGCCCCATGAAGACTTCCCCAACCTAGTTTAAGGCATCTTTCTACCATAATTGAGGTGGATTTGGTAAATGACTATGGAGGATGGAGCTTAGGATAAACTCACCAAAGCCACCTAAGGATGCGCTCGATCAACTCAAACTCGAACAAATGTGAAAGCCTAAGAGAGCTTCCCAGCAACCGCTATCAGAAGAGCCAATGACTTCCTCAAAGTCAAATAGCTGGCTACTAATCTTGGTTTGTACCTGTATTTAGGCCACACGCCACTTATATTTTTTTCTAGCAATTTTTATATGTATAGTTCATTATGTAGNCTGGCGGCTCTGCGATCTTGTGAATTGTGGTGGCGTGTTTTTAGCGCCTGCTTCATTCTCCCTGGATAGGANCAATATGCTATAACTAGAAATCAAATATTACAATATCCAGACTACTCGAACAAAAGAAAAAATACCTAAAAAATAGAAAATAACAAGATACATACATTCTCTCACAGAAAACCTATTTAGAAATAGAGAATTAAGAAAGTAACAAGAAAGGAAAAAGAAAATATGTTGGAATTGATTCTAAATTCAATCGTGTGCAGAAGATTAGTCACAATCACTGGCGGCTCTGCGATCTTGTGAATTGTGGTGGCGTGTTTTTAGCGCCTGCTTCATTCTCCCTGGATAGGAGGCTTCAATTTATTATTTGAAGGCTTCTAGAGTTGATCTACCTCCATCATAATGAAGCCTTCACCTTGATGTGTCTATTAAAATCTCACTACAAAATTTATGCTAACGTTCATCCAAGATAACTCTGAAACAAATATATCCTTCCAAAGTTTCATGCTAAAATAAGTATCCATCATTTTTTTGACACAACCAGAGCTAAAATTATATATAGAAAGGTATTCTCACGAACCAAGTCTCGAGCCGTTAAATTTGTAATATGCTTCTCTCACTCCTCATACCAGAATNTCATTCTGAACATCTTATTTTTTTCTATGCCTTTAAACTATTTAAATTTTCATTGAGGAACTTACGTTTGTACATCAATGAATAACATCATTTAAATAATAAAAGTGCTTCTATAGTTCTATATATTTTTATAAAATTAGAAAATTGTATGGGCAATGTTTAGAATCAATGTTAAAACAATATTGAAGGTCGATTTGTATTTGCCAAATGTTAGGTGGTAAATGATGGTTAGATAGTATTCTAAACCTTTAGCAAAACTGATTTTTTGGAATCGCCTCTACTTTACTTTGTTATCACTGAAATTTTTCCTTTCCTGGATAGATTTTTCTTAAAGCAATTCTCACATGCAGCCAGCGTCCCTCTTGTTGTGGGCTTCTAATCGCCCTCAATTCAAATTAACTATTTATTAATTTAAGAAAATTATTTTAGAGAATTTTGCTTGAGAACCATGCCTTTACATGCTACTATTCTTTTATCACTCCCAGTAGTTTCNGTATAAATTTTGCTTCTTACCATATTCTATCGAGTGTTATAATATGAAATGCTGGATGTTGCTTTTCTGCTGTTTTTTTCTTGTTTTTTTTTTGTTTTTGTTTCTGGTCACTTCTCTTTTTTTGCATTATGAAAGTTATTATGCTAGTAATGATGGNTATATATATATATATATATATATATATATATATATATATATATATATATATATATATATATATATATATATATATATATATATATATATATATTCTGCCACTTTTTAACTTTATTTTTCTGTTCATCTTCAAATTCTTGGAACGGTTTCTATAATCATTGAAAAAGTAGGAATTTTCATTTATCTTTTTTTCTCTTCTATGCTTAATCTGTTGCTTTTTAACCCATCTCAAGTAGGAATGGGCAGCTGAGCATTGTTCTGCACTCTACCGAGCTCCTGAATTTTGGGATTGTCCGAGCGAAGCTTCTATTGATGAGAGGACAGATGTTTGGTCTCTAGGATGTACTCTATATGCAATCATGTAAGCTCTGTTCAAACCCTCTCTCTCACTATTTTATATATTTATCATTTTTTTCGATCTTGGTTGGGTTCTCTTTTCTTTTTTTATATTTGTTCTTGCTTCTAATTAAAAATCATGTGTTTTACATGTTTTTTTTTTGTTTTAAAAAATAAATTAACTTTTTTCTAAAATATTCAAAACATCTAAAAGTTATTTTGAGTGTTTTTGAAAATAACTAGTCATGTTATAATATACTAAACATGTTTTATTTCAATTAACAACAACAATGACAATTCTATATCTCACTAAGTGTGATCGACTACATGAATTGTTTTTCCATTGAGTGTCATAATTTCAATTAATACTAATAAATTAAGATAATTTTGTATACAACATGCACAAATCTTTTTAGGCATACCTATATATCTTTTAAAATAAGTCAAATCTAAAATATCTACTCTCCTAACTTGATCATCATGGTCAACGTTTATTGTGATCAAAACATCTAAAACTACTCTCTAATCTTTTCTGCCATCGACTTACACCACCCTTTGCACGGATATAGTTGTTTCGCATTTTGTCTCTAAGTGTAATGCCACTCATCTACCCTAAGCATTTTTATCTCAGCAGCACGTTAACTTACTTTTATGTTTCTCTTTTATAGGCCAATATGATGTACCACAAATTATTGTATATCTCACCACCATCTTATAGAACTTTTCTCAAGTCTAAACAGTACTTTTCTGTCACACAAAAGACCCGATGCATCCCTTCACTTCATCCATCCAACTTAAATTCTAATAATAACATCCCAATCTATTACCATCACTTTGAATAATATACTCAAGATATCTAAACCATTCACTCTATTTAATGACTTGATCATCCATTGTTACAACCCTACCACTATATCTACTGTTACTAAATTTACATTCGATATATTCAGTTTTAGATCTACTTAAATGAAAGCCTCAGACTCTAAAGTTGACCTTCATAATTTGATTTTTTGCTGAACTCTTTCTCTAGTCTTATCCAGAGGACATGCCATCAACAAAAAACATATTCCAAGGCACTTCCTCCTGTAAATGTCCAGTAAAAACATCCATAGCTTAAGCAAAAAGATACGGCTTAAAGCCGACCTGCGATGTAATCCAATTGAAATAGGCAAGTAGTTGGTCAATCCTCCTTCTGTTCGAACTCAAGTAACAACTATAGTATACGTATCTTTAATAATTGTCATATCAACACATTTCTTTTCTAGAACTCTCCAAAGAATTTTTCTTGGAATCCTCCTTACTCTTTGCACTTCTCCATCAAACCTCTCAATAAATGTATAGCTTCCATAGTAGACCTCTCTGTCATAAATCCAAACTAAGTTTGAGAAACATTTGTATCACTTTTTAAGCTATGTTCAATTACTCTCTCCCATAATTTTAATATATAATACATTAATTGAGTTCTTCTATTATTTGCGCACTCTTTTGCATCCCCTTTATGCTTAAAAATAAGGACTAAAAAACTCTCCTCCACTCAGACATCTTTTTAGTTTTAAAAATAATATTAAAAGGTTTAATAAGCCACACTTATATTAAGATACCATCAATCCGATCGATTTTCTACTCTTCATTTTCTTTAAAGCCTCCTCAACTTTTGTTTTACTAATACTTCGATAAAAATAAAAAGTTTTATTATTATTAACGATATTAAAATCATTAACTTAGTTCGTATTTTCAAAATTTTAATTGAAAAGTTTATCAAAATATTTCACCCACATATGTTGAATATCTTCATATAAGAAAATTATTTTTTAATTTTCATCTTTAATATACTTGAACTAAATTTATATTTTTCATATTTAATTATTTGGCTAGTTTATACATATATCTTTTACTCTATATAGAATTTATTATATTGTAAAGATCACTATCAGTAAAATTTTTAGTATCATAAATTATTCTCTTAGACTCTCTACGGGCTACCTTATATTTTTTCAATTCTCTAATTTTTTACATTTAAACCAATTTTTATAACAAAATTTTTTATATTTTATATTTTCTTGCACATTATCATTCCACCGGTAACTATTTTTATTTGTAAGAGTTTCCTTTATTAAGTACATCTTTAACTACTTGCTTAACTAGACTTATTATTCTATCCCATATAGCATCAGCTTCTTCATAAACATTACAGATCTTCAAATCTTGAAGTTTAATTATAAAAATAATTTTATTTGTATTTTAAATAGCTTCATCCAATTGAACGATAGTATTTCATTATATTTTTGATCTTCCAATTCTTCATCTCAAAATCTAAAATTAATAATTAATGTTGAGTACTTAATTTTTTAATTGAAAAGATCTTACTATTTTTACAATTTCAACGATCTCTTTTTTTAAAAAAAAAAATCAATTTATGTTTTATTTATATTATTTTTAAAATTGATAATCTTGACGATAACTTTTTTATAAAAGATATTAAAAATAATAAAATCATATGCTAAAGCAGAATTCAATATGACTATCTTCTTTATTAGTCACTTTAAAAGCATAGCCACCATGAATATTTTTAAAATTTTCTACCATTCTAACCAACATGTCCATTTAAATCTCATCCAATAAAATTTTTTTCTTTAAAATGTATCATTTATATTAATTTTTCTAGGACATTCCAATTTTCTCTTAACTTAAATTTAGACCTACTTGAGGAAAAAATATGGGATATAAAAATAGAAATAAGAATTATGCTCCTTGATACAAAAATTATTATTATAGCCATTAAGAATTTTTGTATCAATAACAATTTTCATGGCTATAATTCTATTTTTAAGTTTATTAATTTTTACAATATTATCTTTTAAACTCTTATCTATAATAATACTATTTCTAGTACAACATCTACCTAAATACTAAAGTTTAAAACCTAAGCTACCAGCCTTCTTAGTTTTTTCTCTAGCTATTTAGTTTCATTTGTATTAATATTTCTAGGTTATTCCAAAATTTTTCTTTTAAATATAAACTTAAACCTACTTGAGGAGCATGCACTAATAACATTAAGAATTTTTGTATCAAAGCCAATTCTCAGGGTTATAATTTTATTTCTAATTTCATTATTTTTACAACATTATTATGTAAACTTTTATCTATAATTACACCTACACTATTTTTAGAACTTTTACCCGAATACTAAAATTTTAAAACTATGAATCTCTTTTACTTTTTATCCAACCCTTTTAATTTCTTGAATGTATATAATACTTATCTTTTTATGAACCATAATATCTACAAATTTCATTAATTTGCCTGTGAGAGTACATATAATTTATGTTTCTTTTCTAATATTAATTTCATAGGCTAACTTTTTTATTTGCAACTGTCCATAATGTGTGAGCTCTTGCTTATTTAACATTACACTCATGAGATGATGTAGAGGCCCTTGCACACGTTTCACCATGTATTCAGTTCATACAACGCTTCGCTTTTAGAGGACGTTCTAACATTTATACAATGATTTAAAAGATTCATGTCATGATTTTTTGATAAAAATTTTAAGCTGGCTGCCAACTACTTTCCACTTTTTGCAACTGAGGTGTACATAAAAAATATGTTAGCATTGATCCTAAGGAGATTTAATGATCTAGAAGAATACGGCAAGGGAATTTTCATCGATAGAAGAACCTGAGGCCTACTTATTCGATTAAATATAGTCATCCGAGTCAAAGCCGACGGAACCACAAGGAGGACAAAAGGATGACCGAATGATCTGAATCTGAACCGTTCGGTCAGAAATGAGACAAAGAGACTCGGAAGAAGTCAACCTCAACATCTCTAACCATACCATGGCTGCTCAAAAGTGCCCTCATCTATTATCAAGGGCAGACATCCAGACTAGTTTAGAAGATCGACAAGGCCGACCAAGCCTAATCGATTGAATCATTCCTACCGACTCGAAGCCAATCAAGCTCAACTGATTGAGCAAAAGAGCAGTTGAGCGATAGGCTGATACATGTAAAGTATCCTTAATACCCTGGACATCCCCCTTTAAAGCATGGGCAAAAATGTAACATTATCATATTATAATCTCCCTATGTAAATAAGGAGATTATTTCATGAATAAGGCATGACGAATTTTTGTTCATTAGTTCGCTTCTCCCTCCATCTCTCTCCTTGTGCTCTATTCCTTGAGCATAATTCACGGACAAATCTTGATTCAACATCCTAATTGGTGCAGTGAGTGTAGATCATGTCACAAACATAAAGAGAACCATCCCACGGAGAAGAAACCCATGATAGAAACACCGACAACATGGAGTGCCCCTGAAATTTTGTGAACTAGCAGTTCTAGGATTTGAAGGATCAAATATTGGAGGTCATTCGATACATGCTGGCTCGGGGAAGAGAGTAGCACTGCTGAGAGGAAGGGTTGGAGTCCAATGGTCGAAGAGTCCCCAGGCCTTAGAAAGAGAAGGCGACTCCTAGTATATTGATAATGCTGAGTCGGCATAGATCGACTAACACTATTTCAAACGTACTAAGGCACCTTGACAGCCTTAGAATGCATTTTCTCAAGAAATTTCTGAGGTCGAGCCTTCAGAGGTTCAAAATCTCAACACCGAAGTCCTATAAGAAATGGACCGATCCTACTGATTACAAAGTCTCGTTTTGGTTAATTGTGTATTTGATGAGGATCATCGATGCGTTGAACTGTCGTCTCTTTACCACGTTAAGGGAGTCAGTCCTCAGGTGGTACAATGCATTATCGGTAGGAGCGGTCGCGTCGTTTGCTAATTTCAAGTGAATGTTTGTGGCGCGGATTGCCAGTGCCCAAAAATATAAAAAAACTTACAGGATCTCTTGCAGATCCGACAGGGATTAGAGAAAAAGTTTTTGCTCGTTCATCGCATGCTTCTATAAGGAGATATTTGACATGCGTTAAATTTTCATAATTTTTATGCTTTAATTCCAACAAATTCTCGCTAAAAATTTATGATCTTACGCTTTTGGAAGGTTAGAATTGCATTTTTGCAGGTTACAAGTGGATTAGCATGAAATCACAACCCGAGCGCATGGCGTAGTTACGCCGTAGGTCGAGCGTGGTCACACCGACGTATAAATTCAGTTTGGGAAATTTTGTAATGAGATTCTGATGAGTTTGAGAAGTATTTTGAATTCATGCCATAAAAATAATGTAATTTGAGAGTTTTGAGAGCTTTTGGAGAAGAGAATTCAGAAGGAGGCTAGGGTTATAGAGTTTTTTCTTCACCTCTTACTTTTTCTTTGTTGTGTTTTTTTAGAGAAGTTTTACTGTTGCTATTGTGAGAGAGGATTACTAAGGGCTATAAGTTTGTTTTTATTTGAATAAAAATTTTACTTGTAGTTCCTTCATTTTTCTCTCAAGTTATGAGTTGCTAAATTACTTTTCGTGCTTCTGTGATTTTTGAGATGTATTTTTTGGTTTAATTTTCAGACTTGATTTCTCGTATTGTTTTTTGTGTGTTTTTTTGATAAAAGTTGTTGATTGGCCTTCTAACATTTGTTTACTCCTAACCTAGCCGATTAGGAAGTCAAAATCCATCGTGATCTACAACTTCGACAGAAGCGTAGTGAAACAATTAGGTTAACCACAGAATCCAAATAAAATAGGAATATTTTATTTCAAATTTTGCAACCAATTAAATGGAATCTGAGTTTGACAGGGACGCCAGAAAGATAGGCGGAAGCTATTTTGTGGAATTCCAATTTTCCTGGGACCTAGGCACGGGCTTAAAATGAACTTAATATCCCTGGTAGACAACAACCATAAAGAAGAAATTTGTAAGAAAATCAAGCCAAGTGGGACATCTGAATCACAGAGGCACGATCCTTATTGATCTTGGAAAAACACCAAAAAATTTTGATTCATGTTTTCTTTTGTTTTGTTTTCTTCAGAATCTGCTAGATTTAGGGTTTTCTTGAATTATTTTCTGATCTCGCCGAACTAGGTTTTAATAATTAATAAACTTTAGCTTTTACTATTTTCCAATCGATTTTTTAACAAGCTTCTGGGTGGGAACGATGCACGGTACTTCTTTAAATCCATATATTATTTGGACACGTATACTTACGTGAAGTGGCAGTCTTTGAGGCGCTTTTGCAGCCGATCAAATTTTTTGCGCCGTTGCTGGGGAAGCTGCACTAAGAAGAGGTTTTGAAATATAGTAGAACTGGAGTTGAACATCTAGAAATCTAGATTTAGTATTGTTTATGTTTTTATTTCTGTATTAGAAGTTTTTCTTTTATGTTTCTTTCATGTTTCTTGTTGCACTTGAGATCTCTTAGGGATTTTGTCAACCCCAATGCTGAGGAGATTTACATGAGTATCAATTTCCCTGTAGTAGAAACCAATATCTTTGACTAATACCTGCTATGATTTAAATGGTTCAGCAAAGCCAGTTTGGGGGGACCCACTGAAGACCCAAATCTGCACTTATCAAGCTTTCTAAAACTGTGCCACATTTAGGTATAACGATATCCCCAATGATGAGGTTAAACTAAGGCTTTTTCCCTTTTCTTTGAGAAATAAAGCCAAAGTGTGGCAGAACTCTTTAGCTCTAGGATCCATCAACAATTGGAATGACTTAGCCCAGAAATTCCTAGTTAAATTGTTCCCTTCTTTCAAGACTGTCAAACTTAGGAATGACATATCATCATTTTCACAATTTGAGGGAGAAACCATTTATGAGGCTTGGAAGAGAATTAAAGAGTTGCTTAGGAAGTTTCCTCACCATGCCTTACCCAACTGGCTAATGATCCAAATCTTCTATAATGGACTTATAGGTTCCCTTAATTACCTTATAGATGTTGTTGCAGGAGGTTCACTGATGTCTAAACCTTTTGAGGAGGTATGATTTGATTAAGGAAATGACCATTAATAGCTTTCAATGGCTTACTTAGAGGGTGCAACCAAAAAAATTTAGCTAGTGTGCATGAATCTGATGTTCTGAATATCTGAGCTAACCAAGTTGCTGCCATGTCCAAGAAATTGGATAATCTCATTGTGAATGTCGTATAGGTTCAATCCCAAGTAGAGGAGTTTAGTTACCATGTCAGCCTTAGAAGCCTTGAAAGCCATAAGAAACTAGAACCAAACCAACAACCCATATTCAAATACCGACAATCCTGGATGGAAATAATACCCCAACCTTCAATGGAACAATAATAATCAAGTTTATCAAGGGGGAGGAGCACATAACCAATTAGTCCGAAGACCAACCCAACCCCCTGGATTTAACCCAAATCAAAACCAAGAGCTAGCCACTTTGGAGGAGTTAGCAAGACAATTATGTATGATAACACAAAGTCATGGGCTAGCAATTAAGAATATTGAGGGACATTTGGGGCAACTAGTGAATTGTTTCAACCAATGACCTCAGGAGCACTCTTTAGTAACACTAGAGTAAACCCCAAAGAGAAATTGAAGGAGCAGGTCCTAGCTATGAAATTAAGGTGGTAGGAAGTTGGATGAAACTCCAAGGGTTGTGAACACCCCCATAGATGTGGAATTTTATTTGAAAAAAGAAGAGGAAATGCCTGTTAAGGAAATGGAAAAAGCTGAAACCTCAATGAAGGAACCGGAGAGACTTCCACCCCTATTTCCTCAGAGATTGCATAAGCAAAATTGAATCAACAATTTTTTAGGTTTCTAAAGGTCTACAAGAAGTTAACCATAAACATTCCTTTTGTTGAAGCCCCAGAATAAATGCCTAATTGTGCCAAATTCATGAAGGATGTACTGACTCGAAAGAGGAGATTAGGGAATGGAGAGACAATGACAATAACAGAAGAGTGTAGTGCAATTTTGCAAAAGAAGTTACCTGAAAGGATGAAGGACCCCCGATAGTTTCACTCTCCCATGCGCCATAGGAGAGAAATTTGTTGGGAGGGCTCTTTGTGATTTGGGAGCTAGCATTTATTTGATGCCACTGTAAATTTTCAAAAGAGTTGAACTATGAGAGGCTACACCCACCACCTTGACCCTACGGTTAGTTGATATATACTTAGCCTTTCCCATCGGTATCATTGAGGATGTGTTGGCTAAAGTAGGAAGCTTCATATTCTACTGATTTTGTAGTCTTGGACATGGAGGAGGACCCTTGAGCCACCGATAGGGCAATGATCAATGTACAATAAGGGAAATTGACCCTGAGGGTGAATGATAATGAGGCAACTTTTGATATTACAAAGTCTATGAGATTTCCCTAAAATCCAAGTGACGATTATTACTTTAGGGGTGACTCAGTGGATGAGGTGGTGACTAGCCAATTTTCTGAAACTTTGGAAGATGACCCAGCAGAGCATGAGGTGTTTGAAATCTAGTGTTGAATCCGCTTTACTAGTAGAGGGAAAATATCAGAGGTTTGGGGAGAGGTTTGAACCTTTAGACTTGACCTTGCACACCAAGTTCTTAGCACCATCCATAGAGGTAGCCCCAGATTTGGATTTGAAAACCTTACCCACTCACCTGAAGTATGCCTACTTAAGGGGGCCTTTCAGCTTGCCTGTTCTCATATCTATTGAATTGAGTATGGAGCAAGAGGATAAGCTCATGAAGGTTCTTAGAGGATTTAGGAGGGCATTTGGTTGAACCATAGTTGACATCAAAGGAATAAACACATCCCTGTGTATGCATAGAATTTTGATGTAAGAGGGACATGTGCCAAGAGCTGACCTAGAAAGGAGACTGAACCCCATCCTCAAGGAGGTAGTAAAGGAGATCGTGAATTGGCTTGATGCAGACATTATTTACCTCATTTCAGATAGTGTTTGGGTCAATCCAATTCATTGTGTACCAAAGAAAGGTCACAGTTGTGGAGAATGATAAGAATGAGTTAATTCCCACAAAGACTATTACAGGTTGGAGGATATGTATTGACTATAGGAAGCCGAATGTCGCCACTAGGAATGACCATTTTCCCTGCCTTTTTTGGACCAGATTTGGATGCAGGGTATCATTTCTATTACTTCCTAGATGTATATTCAGGATACAACCAGATCCTCATAGCCCTTGAGGACCAGGAAAAGAATACCTTCACTAGCCCCTATGATACTTTTGCCTTTAGGAGGATGTCGTTTGACCTATGCAATGCGCCAACCACTTTCTAGCACTGCATGATATCCATATCAATGACATGATTGAGACTGTCATAGAGGTCTTTATGGATGACTTTTCTGTTTTTGAAACTTCATTTCATTTCTGCCTAAGTAATCTTCCTAAAGTTTATAAATGTGAGGAAAAAAATGTGATGCTGAATTGGGAAAAGTATCTATTCATGGTGACTGAGGGGATAGTCCTGGGACATAAGATTTCAGAGAATGGTATGGAAGTTGACCATGCCAAGATTGTAGTGATAAAAAAACTCTACCACTTATCACTATGAAAGGAGTTAGGAGTTTTTTATAGCATGTCGAATTCTATAGACGATACAGTAAGGACTTCTCTAAGATCACAAAGACCCTTTGCCATTTATTAGAGAAAGATATACCATTTGACTTTGATGATGCCTGCCTAGTTGCTTTTGATACTCTTAAGTCCAAATTAGTCACTGCACTTGTGATGATTGCACATGATTGGAACTTTTATTTTGAGCTCATGTGCGATGTTAGTGACTTTGTTGTAGGTGTTGTTTTAGGTCAGAGGTGAGACAAGATCTTTCATGCCATTTACTATTCCACTAGGACCCTAAATGAAAGCCCAATTGAACTACACCACCATTGAGAAAGAACTCCTTGCCATAGTGTTTGCACTTGACAAGTTTAGAGCCTAACTGATAGGGACCTGTGTCATTGTTCACACCAACCATGCTGCCATCAGATATCTTGTAGCAAAAAAATATTCTAAACGTCACTTTATCCGATGGGTCCTTTTGATGCAAGAGTTTGATTTGCAGATTATCGATAAGAGAGCACGGTGAATTAGATAGCTGACCAATTATCCAGGCTCAAGAAGGAGATTTCTTATGAGTGTCTTTTAGACAAAAATGTGAATTTTCCTGAAGAACAACTCCTCGCCATCTCTGAGGAGATCACTTCGTGATATGCTTACATTGTGAATTACATTATTAGCGGGATCATTCTCTATGGTCTCATCTATCACTAGAAAAAGAAATTCTTCTCTGATATCAGATTCTACTATTGGGATGAGCCCTATTTGTTTAGGAAACGCAAAGACCAAATCCTTAGGTGTGTCCCCTTGGAAGAGGTTAACGATATTATTAGGGTCTGTCATGATTCAAAATCTGGGGGGCATTTTGGGGGATACAAAACTGTTGCTAAAATTTTGCAATATGAATTTTATTGGTCTACCTTTTTTAATGATGTTTACTAATATGCGAAAACTTATGGTAGATGTCAGAGGGTAGGGAATATTTCTAAAAGAGTTGAGGTGCCCCTTAATACGAGAAATTTGAGATATTTGATATTTGGGGGGTAGACTTTATGGGACGTTTTCTACCTTCTTCAGGAAATCTTTATATATTGGTAGTAGTAGACTATGTCTCCAAGTGGATTGAGGCAACGACACTAACCAATGTGATGCTCAGAGTGTTCTTATATTTTTGAAGAAATTCAATTTAGGTAGACTTGGAACACCTAGGGTGATTATTGGTGACAGGGGTAGCCATTTTTGTAACAAAAAGATGAATACATTCAATGCGAAAATTAAGAGGATCCCAGAAAAAACTATTAACCCAAACCGTAAAGATTGGTCCCTTGGGCTTGATGATTCATTATGGGCTTATAGGACAACTATCAAAACTCCCATAGGGATGTCGCCCTAAAAGTCTTCCACTTGCAAGTAGAATTAGAACATTGGTCTATTGGGCAATTAAGGAATTTAATTTTAATTTCAAAATTGTGGTAGAGAAGAAATTACTATAGCTGAACGAACAAGATTTACAAAGAAAAAAATGAAAAAGTGACATGATCAAAAGCTTCTTAAGAATGAATTTCATCTTGGACAAGAGGTTTTGTTGTATAATTTAAGATTGAAATTATTTCCAGAAAAATTAAAGTCTAGGTGGTCAAGGACGGCGTGGTCACCCCGACTCTCACCTATATTTTTATTTGTACTGGCGTGACCATGCCGCTTTCGGGCGTGGCTAAGTTGGTTCACGACCCTATTATAACATGTACACATTGCCTTTTTAATGCACGATGAGGAGTCGGTTTTTGCACATTTCACCTCCTTCCCCTTTGAGTTTTAGTCGAAACCTTCACCTCCCATGCTCTAGGAAGCCTAGGATTGCCTAAATAGTCGCGGGAACTTCACCATTTTCTTAAGGTAGATCTGGGCATTAGAAGAGGGATTCAGGTGTTTGTTTTCTCCGGTAAGTCTCTATTTTTTTTCTGATTTTGGTTTTTCACTGGAAAATTTTGTGGTGACCCCAATTTAATTTTTCTCCTGAAGATCTTTTTCTCCACTACCTTGTTGAGCTTCCTTCTCCATTTGATTTGATCCCCATAGTCCCAAAGATGCGTGGAAGAGGTAGTTCCTCTTCCTACGATAAGAAGCGCTTTGCAAATTTGGCGGCTCAACAGTGGTCCTTAAGCTCTGTGGGCAAGAAAAAATTAATCCATGAGCGATATTTTTCAATTTCCAGGAAGGGATATTGAGGTTGAGATTGTGAATCGTGAGTGGAAGAATTTTACCTATTCCTCTGAACCCACGATTGCCAATTTTGTCCGCCAATTCTATGCAAATACCAAAGAACATGTGTACAGAAAAGTCTGTGCAGGGAAAGATGATTCCCTTTGACGCTGCAACAATTAACCATGTGTATGATATGGCTGACATCCCCAATTGTGGGTTTTCTACTCTCACTTCCCTTGATTACCAGGAGGTAATTAGTTTCTTCACGACTCCACAGTTGCGTGAAGGACTCGCCCAGGGGATGACGGGGAGGTGTTGATCAATTTACCTCACTCACCTCACTAGGAAGTCTAGGGTTGAACACTATTTTATTGTCGTTAGGATGCTCCCCAGGACCAGTCTCTCAGATGTTACGAAGGAGCGAGCCATTTTGAATTTCTGTATTCAGAAGGGCATTTCTGTGGTTGAGGGTTCTGATTCATAAGTTCATTACTTACATTGATGGTGATCTATCGACCGTAGCTTTATGACATCCTATCCTGATCACTACCCTGTGTGCTAGAGAGGCGACTTTTGCAAGTGACGATGAGGAGCTTCTACACTCACAAAAGTCGATCACATTCAGTTTTGTTTAGGGTTATGCCTCACCATCTGCTGCCTCGCCTGAGCGAGGAGAGAGTTTTTCCCGACGCCGATCGTCCTGTCACGTGACTCCACCCCGATGACCTGACTAGAGACATGAGAGAGATGTTTACCCTTCAGGGGGAGCTGGTCAGGTCAGAGATGTGAGAGAGCTTCGCCGTACTCAGGACTTGATGGCGTGGGAGCTAGATGACCTGCAGTGCCAGTCTGCTTATTACACCACCAGTACGAATACATTCACAGTTGGTTGAGGGCGTTTCAGGAGCACTGGGGGATGGGATCATTGCCTCCACCACCACCATTCATCATTTGGAGTTTGAATCGTGACACCTCCACCCGAGACACAATAGAGAAGAGCGACAGAGGGGAGTAGGGAGACTGTGTTGTGTCGGATGTTATATTTTGTTCTAACGATTGTTTTTATTTCTGCACTTGATCGATATATAAGATTGACTTTGGATTTTGTCTCTGTGATGTGATATGTGGATTTGATGTATTTATGAGAGTGTAGTTGGTTTTCCTATTTTACAGTTTCTTGCTACATGTATTGTTTGTTTACGTACACCTTTACTTTTAGCACTTTTATAACATGTTCCCATTTTTTTTTACCTGTTATAGCTTGAGCTATGATTTAGATCATATATTGTTGTATATTATGCTGGGCATCACTCATATGTAGCAGTAGGGTGTTGAACAAGTTTTGGGGATAAGTTATCATCTTATTGACTGCCTACAGGTAATTCTTTAACTTGCTAAGTTTTATTTATTGCCTAATTTCATATGTGTTGGTCTATTAATTTTAGGAAAATTAAAATTATGTTAAAGAAATGTGAGATTTATTTAAATTCAGGATGGAAGTGAATATTAGTAATTATATGTCTAAAATGATTTTCTTTTACCTAAACACAAATCATTAGAAATTTAGAAAGGAGAATTTATGAGATTAATGACTTCTTTTTAAACTTGCTTAAGCCTTATTATTTTATTTCAGTAAAGGATGAAGCTTAACTTGATTGAATTTATTTAGCAATTGGGAAACATGATAAGGGATGGGTAAACATTTGATTAAGGTAGAGTTAGAATTTATAACGAAAATAAAATAAAGGGGGAAAAATAGTTTAACACTTAACCAAGTATAGTAATTATTGCAGCCCTTATATATATATATATATATATATATATATATATATAAAACTTAAAAAAATATGAGAGAAGAAAATGGAATATAAAAATATCTATTGAAGAAGTATATGAATGACCTGAAGAAAAAGCTTGAGGTTGAGTACATTCTAATACAAAATTCTGATATTTTAGTCTCTAACCTATGTCAAATGAATTACCGTCCTTATCATAAATCGTAGGGAATTTATAAATTATGAAAAGTTAACGGGAAGTTTTAATTATAATAAGAATTAAATGCTTAATCACTTTTACCAAGGAAGAATGAAATCATAGTCCTACCAATCTAAATGAGAAAGAATTCCTATGTTTGAATAGAAGACGAAGAATGAGATTTCAAAATTCAAAAGAAATCCTAACTTGAAAATATAAATCATGTAACATCAACAAATTTTTCACATCCTCTCTATTAACACGACCAAGAATTGCATGGAAGAAATATTTTATTTCATTCAAAATCTCAACAAGATAAAGGGATTACTTGAGGGTAAGTAATGGGTAAAGTTTGGGGGGGTTGACATGCGTCAAAATTTCATATTTTTTATGCTTTAATTCCAGCAATTTTTCACTTAAAATACATGATTTTACACTTTTGAAAGATTGAAATTGCATTTTGCAAATTACAAAAGGACTATCATGAAAATTGTAGCTAAACGAGGAAATTTAGGAAAATTAGCGCTAGTGTAGCCATGTTTGAAATTGGCGTGACTTCGCTGTTTTCGAGCGTGGATATGCTGTTTTCGGGCATGGTCATACCCAAATGTCGAATCACGGTGCGACTACGCCGCTCAACTTGAGCGCATCACGTAATTGCGCTGTAGGTCTAGCGTGGTCATGTCGGCGTATAAATTTATTTTGGAAATTTTGTAATGCGGAATTCCGATGATTTTGTGAAGTATTTTGAATTCATGCTATAAAATTAACATAATTGGAGAGTTTTTGGAGCAGAGAATTGAGGAGGCTAAGGTTAGAGAGAGATCTTCAGCTCTTATTTTTCTTTGTTCTATTTTTTTTTTTTTTTTGAGAGGATTTGAAAGAAGTTTTTGCTGCTACTATTATAATAGTGAATCACCAAGGGCTGTAAGTTTGTTTTTATTTGAATAAAAATATTTTTTGTAAATATGATTTCCATGAGACATCCATTGACAAATTTTTAGACTACCTCCTAACCCATGAGGGAATAAAGGCCAATCCAAAAAAGGTGCAGACACTGATCAATGTGTTGTCCCACTGCAGGATCAAGGAAGTTCCTAAGTTGATCGATTTGATCGTAGGCCTAAGACAGTTCATCTGAAAATCAGGGGACAAGTTTGATGTCATTTTAAAAACATTGAGGCGATTAAAGAACTTCATTTAGTCGGATGAGTGTGAACAAGCATTTAGAAAACTAAAAGTCTCCCTAGCGTCACCACAACTCCTCCAAAACTTAAACCCGAACGAAGAGCTCTTCTTATACTTGGGAGTAGGACTTGAAGATATTAGCTCAGTTTTAGTCCAAGAAGACTTTGGGAAGCAGTTCTAGGTTTACTATGTCAGCTGAGTCCTCTGAGGCGCCGAGCTCAGGTATCTGATTATGGAAAAGTTGACATTTTCTCTCGTTATTTTCACTCACAGGCTTTGTCCATATTTCCAAACTCATCCACTCATGATCATCACTGACCACCCGCTCAATCTGTCCTCACTAGGTCGGAGCACTCAGCGAGTTTGATCTCTCTTGTGTGCTCCGAATCGCAATCAAAACGCAAGCCATAGCCAATTTCCTGGCCTATTTTTCTGAACCGAACGTACCAGTCGAAGAAGTTGCAACCGATAGCCATACCTTGGTCGTGCACATCAATGGATTCGATCTCTTTGAATAGTCTAACTAGGGATTATTTGTACCACTTAATTGAAGTTGGATTCGAAGTGACTAACAATCACGTTGAATATGAAGCTCTGATTGTTGGGCTAGGGTTCGCGTACGTGATGGGAGCTCAACACCTGCAGGTGAAATCCTACTCACAGATGGCGGTGAATCAGATGAACAACTGATTCGAGGCCAGAGACAAGATGATGACGAAATGCCTCAACAAAGCTAAAATGGAGATTGGGTATTTCAAAGGATTTAAGATCGAGCATATCTTCTATGCAAACAACCAAGTGGCAGCCCTCCTATCTAAGTGCATTTTCTTGGGCGAGGGGACGTCTCAAAAGCTTATCCGACCGACCATTGAGGAAGCTGAAGTGACAAAGTTGGAAAATGAAGGGCCAAAAGTTGGGTGGATTTTTATATCTTGTACCTTGAGACCGGAATGGTCTCAGAAGAAGTTACTGTTCAAAGCGCTTCAAAATCAAGGTAGCCAAATTTCTATTGATTGAGGGAAAGTTGTTTCGGAGGTTAATCACGTCAGTGTACCTGAAGTGCATGAAAGGAGATAAGAATGTGAAAGCCACTTTGGAGGAAAAACTTTCGCACACTGAGTAATGACAATTTTATTTCTAGCCAACGCTTCAAAAAAATATCGATTCATTTTCAAGAAGGTGCAAGCAATGTCAGAAATAAGCACTGCTGCAGCACCAAACGCTCTCAAATTACAAAATATCGTCAGGCCATGACATTTTGCCATATGAGAACTCGATATTCTCGTACCATTTTTCTTGTCGTGAGGTCAACACAAATTTCAGCTCATTGTTGTGGATTAATTATTTAAGTGGATTGAAGTTAAGGCGCTCGCTTAGATCGCCACAGTAGTCGTTCAGAGCTTTATGTGGAATGATCTGATGATCTGTTTATCATAGATAACGAGCACAATTTTTCGACCATCACAAATAATGAGCATAATTTGTCGACCAGGGGTGAAAGATCTTTGCTAAAGCCAGAGACTTAATTTGAAGTTTGCTTCCGTTCATCACCCTCGAATAAATACGTAGGCCGAGCAGCCAATAAGTTCATAAACTGCTGAGTAAAATGGTTGATGGGAGACTTGGGTCGAGATTCTTTGTGTGCTCTTTAGGTGCTTCAAACAACACCTTCCACGATGACCGAACAAAATACATTTATGGTGTCATATGGGATGAACGCAATGTTGCCAATCAAATATAATCATCATAGCCAAAGAGTGGTGACAACTTCGGCGTTTGACAGAGCAGATTTAGCCCAATGACAGGAAGAAAATGATGAGGGGGTAATGCTCACACTCAGCCTTGCCGAAGAGAAATGAGCCGACACAGGCCTTCAGTGGGAAGAGATGAAGAAGTGGTCGACTCGGTACTACAACAAACACGTATGAGAAAAGACTTCCGCTATCTGGGAACTCTTGTTGAAAAAAACCAAACCAATCACGTGAGCACAAGCTGTCAGAAAGCTCGACTAGATGTGGACCTGGCTATTTATCATTGATAGAAAAGTCGTCTCCAAAGCATACAAGCTGAAAACCTACACAGAGAGAGGAGTCCCTCAGGCGTGGAGCAGAGATAATTTAAAAACTTTTTATTCTTAGAGAAAATTTTTTTGTATATCAGCAATATGAATGTGCTATAGTTCGAAAACCATGTATTTTATTATTAATTATAAAAAAAATAGTTAAGAATTTGTTCATTGTACACTTGATCCTAGGTCTAACCAATACTCAGAGAACTCGAGAAGTTCACACAATGGATCATCAAAATTCTACCAAGACTTAAGGAACTCTAGCCGACCCATGCAATAAAACCGAAAATGATGGATAATGTTTTGTGTGTCAAAATTGTCTAAAATAACCAACAACAATGAACAAACATCTAATCGGCAAATCAAATAAGAACCGACCCGCAACGCTCAAGCTTCAATAAAACCCATCTCTTAGCTTAAAGCTAGTCAAGCTTTGGAGGTGATTCCTTACCATTTAGCGACAAGATCTTTGGTGGGTAGCGTATGAACTGCCCTAGCAATAAGTCTCGATACAAAGGTTGCAATAAGATTTGCTTTATATGTCTGGCGTAAGGTGTGGCCCATCTAGAACGATGATCTAATCGAACAACCAAGATATGGAAGGTAGCCTAATCCCTCTACTCAATAAGACTTGAGTCGGGCAGTAGCCTAATCCCTCTATAATCATACATCAATTAGCTCTTCAGCTTCGCGAAAAGACCCAAAGCGGATTCCCTTTGGCTAGTCGTATCCACCTCACTATAATAACTACTCAGTAGATATTTAAAACAAAAACAATAAACCCAAATGTATGGTAAACACGCAAAGAAAAATGCTTTTATCTTTTAATAAATCTAATCAGACTTACTGAAAATGAGCCAGAAAACATTAACAATACATATAATTATGAATCATCATAAAGAAAGATCAAGGCGATTTTTTATAATGTCTTCTGGTTTGATGAAACCGGGGTGGAGGAGTTTGTCCAAGACAAATCCCCCACTGGAATCGAACGACTTGTCATCAAAATGTTTTGGTCATTGTTGGACGTGAAGTAGACCAACTCTCACCTTATCTTGGTCTCAGCGCATTCTGAGAGCCACACTCGAAACAACCTCCACTTGCTTTCTAATGCAACAACGTGGTCCTTTAGCTTCGTGACATCTTCCTCTAAATTTGTGACATAATCTTGCATCTCTGACACTTTGGCTTCCGCCTGTGTAGAAGCATTACCCGAATCCAACCTTTCGACAATAGATGAGAAGGCAAATCTATTCCTCACAAACTCCTTATGAGCGGTGGCCAATTCAGATGATAAGTCAACATACCCTCTGAGAGAGTCGGTCAAAGGATAGAAGATCGTCCTGCTGATGATCGTGATTCACCGACCTCTTTCAACAGATTATTCACAAGGATTGGGTCGCTCTGTATAAGGATCCCCTCATCGACAATCTCATCCTTCGAAGCTAAGGACAATGACACTTTGGACCTGGCAAGTCTCCCTCAGAACCAAACTATTAATGGCGGAATCTTGCACTGGGAGAGTAAGCATGATGTCTAGCTCAAAGTCCCCCGAGCCACCAATCTCTGTTAGCTTACTCTTGTCTAACTTAAATAAGAGAGAAAGAGAAGAAATAAAAAACAACCCCGCACATCTATTTATAGAGTTTCAGATATGTAGTTTGATTTCGCTTATCTCGAGAAAAGTAAATATGTAGTAAAGTAAAAAATTGGAGGTAAAACCGACCAAAAACTTTTTCATTAATGATTGAAAAATTTGTACAAATGTATAACTTCTTACAATGTGTTCAAGAAAAGAGAAAATTTTTCTAAGTATAGGATATTTGGCGTCCCTCCGTTGTCCTCACCATTCTTCTTCGTCCCCCCTCCTTCGAATCTGACAACAGAGTGGCAAACTTATCCATGTTGGTCCACTCGGAGGAGATCAACTTCGCCTTCACCATTCGATCAATATCGTAGGCTACCCTTAACCTGTGAGCTTTGCAACAAGAAGTTTCACCTAATGCTGGTGCGAGGAGAGCTCAACAAAAAAAAATCAACAAATGTCTTCATTTTGTCTATATTCTCCTACATGGCTCGATTTTTCTCTTATTGCTCGAGTACCTTGGCTTCAGTTGCCGCTACTCGTTCCTCCGCCTCCTTTGCCCTCTCGTCGGTCGAAGCCAACTTTTTCTCAATCACCAGGTGTTTAATGTTCTTGGACAAGGACCGTCAATTGAAAATGAGAAGCCTGCCAAGCCATTAATTGATATCTATCGATCATCTCACACAGACCTGAGAGGCTGTGCTCCATAAGAACTCTCTTATAGGCGTGAGACTAGATGAAATTGGCGAGAGTTGATGAGTAAAGAGCTGCAATGGGGGAGTTAGAATACCAATCTTTCTCGAGATCAATTAAGACAAACCAACTGTTTGAGCTAGTGCTCACTTTCACGCCATCATCTTGCATTGGAACCCACTTAAGTGCAGATCCCTTACGCCTCTTCTAAGACAGCAAAGGGGGCAAGTCACTAAGATCGATCGGGAGTTGCTTCCTCTTACGGTGCACATCCTCTTGGTTGGGGACTCGGGCTCGAACTCTGGTGCACTTGGGCCAACCAGAGAAGGACGCTCACTTCATCTCGGGCAGGAAGATCCATGGTGTGGATGACTGAGGGGTGGCAGATGTTTCTTCTTCTCACTTCAACGAAGGCTCTTCTTCGCGTCGGCTTGACTTCACAATGCTTTTGCAATCCTCTTACTCTATTGGTAATGGGCACTCAACTAAGGGAGTTGCAATCAACATAGAACTTTTAGCAGGTGCTATAGCAATTTTCCTCTTAATAAGGATTAGCTCGCCAATGGCAATCCATTGAAAAAACATAGAAGAATTCGACATGAAGTAAATTATTTCAGCACCTAGATTTTTACTAGGACGGACCACCAGAGGTTTCTGTCAGCCTGCCACTTTCAGTGTAGGTTGATTCAGCATGACCAACCATACGGGTCTTCTTATTTGTTGCTCGGGAGGCAATCATGGCCTCCCATTCGGCCTCCTGAGCATCATAGGCCACCTAATCCTCTTTCGTCATCCGTTCGAAGGTGTTTGGTTGTAACACCTGGTTGAGAATTACCTGATCAATGTGTTGGTGGACGAAAAATTGACACCCTTCCACTCCCCTAGCTTTCACCAATACTCGATTTGGCACTTCTACTGAATGTACCATCCCTTGGGAGAAGAATCAAGACTCCTTCACCTTATTTTCCATCTCTGCCAATGGAGGCCAATTGAATATAGTCGTTCGAGTCAACCCGGAATGCAAACATATATGTGAGAAGGTCTATCAACCAAAGAATCCCCGACTGACATCAAATAATGATGAAGGTCATGATTGTGACTATGAAATTTGGCACTATCTGGGTTGGAATAACTACATAATGATTAAAATGGTTCTCAAACCAAAGCAAAACTGATCTTCATAAAAAACGATATCAGTGTCAATTGGAGCAGTCTCTTGGCTATTCTCGCCAGCGACCCAAAAATTCATGGTGGGGTCGACGACACAGGTTTCTTATAATCGACCCAAAAATTCACGATGAGACAACTTACCTGAAGGTCTTTGGTAAAAATACTTTGGAGCCATCAAAGCGGAGAGCAAAGAGCAAAAGGAAAAACTTGACGGATTGAAGAAATGTGAGGAGAAATACAAGTAAAAGAGTAGCNATATACTTATATATATATATATATATATATATATATATATTAAAAGGAATGGTCGGAGGTTATTATACGAGCCCCGATCATCCCTCATGCGCCTAAGAATTTGAGTACCTTACCCTACACTCCGGGGGAATCAAACCCTAGACCAGAGGGGACTTACATTGACAAGCAGATGCCCAACCGACTGATTTGAGTACGCGGCGCTATATATATATATATCTGTGTGTGTGTGTGTGTGTGTGTCTATCGCGTACCCTGGCCTGTTGGTTGGCATCCACGACATAAGATCCCTATGGTCGGGGGTTCGAACCCCCTCTGACATAGTTGGTGTTAAGAATGTGTTACTCGAATTGTTAGGCACATTGGGGTGGCTGGAAACTCGTATAATAGCCCCTGACCATTCCTTTTTAATCTATCTATCTATTTATATTTGTAAATGTGAGGAGGAATCGGCCTCACACCTTTTATTTCGATGCTATTTTGCTCGTGAGGTTTGGCGCTTGGTGGGACTATATTTCGGTATTACTTGGGTCACAAGTTCCAGTGATCTTTGTGATATGGAAAATTATGTTTGTGCTTGGAAGAATGCACCTTTATACGATTGTAAACTGGAATTTTTTCCATTTGTGATAGTGTGGTCCCTTTGGTCGGCCAGAAATGCCCATAAGTATGAAACACTCCCTCCTACCGCTGTTAACACCACCTCTTATATTATTGCTCATTTTCTTAAAGCTTCTTGGCATCTCTCGACACACTACTGTTCCTCTCCAAGGGGTTGGATGGCCTCCTTAATCAGATGGCAATCCCCCCGGACGGGATAGTTAAGCTTAATGTGGATGGGAGTTGGACTTTAAATGGTTCTGGTACAGGTGGTATTTTTCGTAATTCCACAGGAAACTGTCTCTGTTTTTTTGCCTCACTTGTTATTGCCTCTTCCCCCTTGGAGGCTGAATGTTTGGCTTTATGGCATGCTTTACAAATTGCAGTCATTTTTCATTTTCACGCTATTCATATTGAATCTGACTCCAAGATTTTGGTTAGCATGGTTAACAATAGCATCCCCTCTACATGGAATGTCCATTGCTTGCTAAACATGATTCATGATCTCATCATAAAGCACAATTTGTCTATTCAAATGCATTTCGTATATAGGGGGCTTGCGAAGCAAGGACTGGAAAGGATTTTAGTGGGGGTTTTGTCCCAACCGCATTTACAGTTACTTTTAAATGGGGATATGCTTGATACTCCTTATATTAGAAGTGGCATTTGTCATGCTCACATTGCTTAGCTCTTACTTCTGGAACTTTTTGGTTTGGAATTTATTTTGGAGCTCATCTTTATGGTTCCCTTTGCTGAAAATTTTCTACGTCAATGAAGTTTGCTCGAGATTCTGCATATTCTTCAAATTGTAGCATTTGGAAGGTTAGCTCGGCCTACAATCTCTGGTCCGGACTGCGTCGCTTGCTTCGTTTGCACATGCCATTTGATTTCTTTTATTTAGAAGTTGATTTGGTAGATTGGTATACTTGTAAATGTTCGGGTATACTTTCTGTTTTGGTATAATCTTTTTTGTTAGGGTGGAGTTGTAATTGGATGGTGGATATCCCTTTTTTGGGTGCGTTTGTATTTTTATTGTGTTGGGGATCCTATTTCCATCGTATTTTGTACTAATATTTTTTGAATNATATATATATAAACAAAAGAAACGGAACCATTGACTGTACAGTAATTTAAAAATTGCGCTGACATAAAGGTCACATTAACATAAAAGTTAAGATGGAAAAATAAATTTAATTTAAAAAAAAAAGACTATAAATTACAAAAAGCACTGCAGAGCTAGCCCGAGGAAATATTTTACAAGGGGATCATCTACCACTCAGCCAAGATATAACCCAGTTAAAGTAGTCTCTTATACAAAACTTATCCTACAAACATAAACTGGGTCACCCGATCCCTTTCGACTTGAGCTTGGAGTATGAAAGATCTCTCCCGAACGTCTGAAAGTTCTTGCCAAAGAGTGACCATCTCTTCCATCCTCTCCACTTTATCCACACGAGCAAGTAGCTTGCATATCTCCTGGCCATGATTAACCCCAGCTGACCAAGCAAAGCTATTCTCGATTTCTTCCAGGCTGCGAGCCAGCAGCCTAGGGGATATCCAACATCCATTTTATAATATTTTGTATAGCCCCTTCAAAGCAGGGGCAAACTTGTAACCTCATCATATTATATTCTCTCCCCTATAAATGTTCATTAATGTTCATTAATGTTCACTCCTCTCGTTGTCTCTCACCCTCTCTCTCCTTATGACTTATGCAGTTATGCTTTATTATTTCGGTATGATTCATGGATAAATCAAGATTCAATAAGGGGCTTGGGACCCAATGATGATAGAATTAAGCAAGAACATAAGAAAAATAAATAAATATAAAATAACAATAAAAAGTAAAAATGATGATAAACGGCCCATTCTATAATTCCTGCTTAAACTTACAATATACTTTTCAAAAGTTGTTCAGCTCACCAAGTTTCTATGTTGAATGTGAAAGATGTTTGTTTTGGTATAAATAACCTTTATGCTGGGAAATAGGCAACTAAGCTTTTATTTTTTGCAGCAGCTACGCTTTGATTGAAAATTGCTGTGATAAATTATTTAACTCCTGCTGATAATTATGTGTCAGAATTATTAGCTCTGAATGCTTTTGAGGACAAATTTCTTGAAATCTTTTCTTGTCTGGAAAGGTTTTGTGGCTGTACCTTCTGTAGTGTTTTTTTTATTTGGAAGGGTTTTGTCGCTATACCTTCAAGGTGTATAGGCTCAGTAAACAGACGTCATTGCTAGCGGCTCTCATTTTAATTGATCTCTTTCTCAGCTGCACTTCAAAACTGAATAAAATTGAGAAAGTGATTGTTATATAAATTTATTTTTCTCATCAACTTTATTTTTGCATTTGTTATCTGCCTTTTAATTTTTATATAGGATGATAGTGCTATTCAACGCACTTTGCAAAATTTTTATGTAGCAACAAAAACGGCAACAAGCCTTTATCATCCCAGTAAATGGGGTCGGCTGCATAAATGCTTTTCCTTCGTTGTGTCCTGTTGAGTGTCATATTTTCATATAATTCTAATAACTTAACATCATTTTTTATGCGATATGCCCAATTGAAATGGTAATTATTCAACATGCTGCAACATTTTCATGATGATGAATTTGAACTCTTTTTAGGAAGATAATACCAAGTTATTCAGACTTGTATTTTACAAGTACATGCTCTTCAAATAAGAAAATTAAAGCTGATGCTAGAATGTGAATATATCTAAATAAATGATATTAAAAAATTACCGTAGGTGTGATTTATATCCAACTGATTATCCAAATGTAAGAAACTGGATCGAAAGTAAATTGTATCATGTAAAAGACAAATTTATCAAGCGCATCTCACTTTTACTTTTATTTTTTCCACTTATTTTGCGGAAAATAGTTAAATACCTTTACCATTACAGTCAGTGTCACTCTGGGATTCTTGATTCACTTCTACCCATATTGATTGCAGTTTTTTTATTTTGTTTTTATTTTTGCAGACTGATTCTTCATTGAACTGGAACATATAACTATCATGCAATACAACAGCACATCAACATCTTTTGTATTTGATTTCATTTTCTTCCAGGTACGGAGAATCTCCTTTTGAGTATGCTGTTGGGGAAACTGAAGGAAGATTGCAGTCCGCCATCATGAATGCTGAAATAAAATGGCCAACAAGTTCAATCTCCTCTTATCCAGATCAACTCCATCAGTTTGTTTCATGGCTGCTTCAGCCTCAGATTTCGGTGCGGCCTCACATCAACGACATTCTCTTCCACGTTGACAAGCTCATTACGAAGTTTTCCTTCTAAGCCCGGTGATAGAGAAGCATTCCATCCATATCTGTGAAGTTATAACATGTGCTTCTTCTCTTCTGTACTATATTTATGTCAATTTTCAGACTGATTTGTTACCAAAGCTTCTTCACTTATGTCAGGAGAGGCTGTACCTAAATGTTATGGCTATATTTATTTTCTTAANAACATAACATTATATATATATATATATATATATATATATATATATATATATATATATATATATTTGATGTGGGTGAAAGAGATTTTTCCCTCCAACACGAGAAAAATTTACGTACGTAAGACGTTTGCAGAACTGCATACATCGGAGGTTATTCAGAGGATATTGGGGGTTATATCCGCGTTATACTCCCCTGTAACATCTCAGTAACCTACCTATAACCTGTCAATACCCTCTAAATAATCTCTAATGTACGCAGTTCTACAAACGTCTTACGTACGCAATTTTTTCTCAAAACAGCCTCAGGCATCTATTCTGTTGATGGAAGTGCATTATTTTAATATTAGTCATTAGAAAATAATAAAAAAATAATAGTCTTGAGCTGCACATGCCACTTGTTTTATTGGTTGGGATGCATCGTTCTAGCCGGTCAATAATTCATATCCGAATGACAAATATTTATATGTATGATTTCTAATATGTATTTATTGCTTTTTGCACGTTTCTTTGACTTGTTAGTTTGCTTGCCTTTTCCATATTATAAAGGTGTTAAAATTAGTGTATTTTGAAGTATAATTCACTATTTAATTCATTAATCTCTTAATATATGTACTAATTTTCAGTGACACAACAAAGGAATTTGTCTTTCACAATACTTTTTTTAGTTTGAAATTGAAATTATTTTTATAAAAAAATCTTGTCTAATTGTAAGATAAAAATAAAATAAATATTATTTAATATTATTTCTTAATAATTTCTACATGTAAATGCATTAAATTTTTTTAAATAAATGTGCCGTTCATTTTTCATTCGCTTCCATACGGTGTATATCTTGTAAGATATTATAAATGTAGATTGTAGAACTGGAATTAGTAAATTATATGTTATAAAGAAGGAGAATTTATGTACTTGCTACCCAAGTCTAATGGATTTCCATTTCGAACACCTAAATTTCACTTTTTACATTTATACCATCCAAAATTATCAAATATCATAAAAAAAAAAAATCTTTCAAATCATATAAAGAATACCACCAATTTAATGTTTAGGTATAGAGATATGCATGTAAAAAGTTCAAGTTTAGGTGTTAGATATCTAAATATATTAGAATTGAGTGGTATGTAAATCTTCATATAATTAATATCAGCCATTTTTGCTTTATAATGGATAAATGATATTATTTTATCATTCTTGCCAGGTTATGTTTTTGAATTTGATGCCATTTTCTTGCTTTCTTTTTTCATATAGAAAAACATTTGGATTTCTTCTTTATTTCAGCGGAGGGTGGTATTTTGGGAAAAATATTACATCAGGATTCCTGACGTAGAATTACGTTCGGAGTCCACTGATATGCGGACACGTGGATGTGACAGAAAAATTTTAAAAAAAATTATTTTAGAGCAGGAGAATATTCCTCCTGTGTTATTTCGCATAGGAGTGGACTCCGAATGTGGCTCTATGTTAGGAGTCTTCATGTAATATTTTTCTGGTATTCTGCTCTTCCCTTTCTTTAAATGACTTTAGCTTTAATCATTTTTTATGTTAAGTTAACATTGCACTGTCACTCAGTTTCACGACAAGCTTTCCCTCTTTTTAAAATAACACGGTTAGAAATTCATTAATTGATTATTTTTCCTTATGCATGTTATAAGATGTCTTGAAGAGATGATATTGTTGTGGACGAGTCTTTAAGTGATTGTGCACTAGAAAAGATTCAGATGTATCAACATCAAGTATTTTAAACTGAATTGTATTGTCCCACACGTATATTATGTGTCATCGTACACATTTTATTCTAGTTAACTTTAGGGATGAAAACTTCATAATTAAGATATTGACAATAGTTTTTTTCTTGAGGTTTTAAATTGTTCATTAATTATCTTAAGTAGCTCTTAATATTGTTATATTGATTAACTAAAACATGAATACCAAGATATATTTTTATCTTTATGGATGTTAAACTATGGTGATTAAATTGCTCCCAATACTTATAAAGTGTGATCTCATCAAAAGTATTTGTTCTAATAATTATAGATGGTTTGTATTTTTAATTTAATAATATAATCAATGTTTTCTTCCAAAATGGAGAAAAATTCTCTCCTTTTATACTTTATAGCAATCATCTCCTAATTAAGGAAATATGTCATACTTAATATCAAAGATATTTGTTGATTGCATGACTACAAAAATAAACATTAAAAATAAACTTATTAAAAAAAATTGAGATTCATCAACATATATCATGCTTTAATAATGTGCATCTTGTATTAAATAATTATGAATTAACTAACCTGAAATTTATTTCTATGCTAATGTTCTAATTCACTTCATTTTTTTTTAGTTTTTTATAATAAAGCAATAAAAAAATTTCTAGTAAGTTAATTAGAAATATAGTTTGATATATATCATAGTTAATTGTATAAATATAATAGAAAATTCAGCTAGAAAAATTCATTATATCTATAGCTTAATTTCAATTATTGTCTCTAATTGTTTATGTGATGTATTAAATTTAATTATATAAATTTAACAATTAAAAATATTGTGATTAATCCCTAGTTATTCAAATTATATAAATCATTAAGACATTAGTTTTATACTCAATTATTTAATATGAATTATATGCAAGATAATAATTCAGGCATATTCATAAAGTTTAGCATAATCAAGCATAAAATTAACTTCTTTTCTTGCATTGTGATCGATATAAAAATTCTAAAAGCAATTAAATTATAGCTTTTTCACACAATTAAAATAACTTCATTTACTATTTTGTCTTTTTAGTAAAACACAAACACTCACAATCTAAAGCTTCATTCATTTGAATGTTAATGTTGAATAATTGTCATGTTGTACTAAACTTCAAGAAAAAACGNAATTAGTGTATTTTGAAGTATAATTCACTATTTTATTCATTAATCTCTTAATTATGTTTTATGAATAAATGTACTAATTTTCAGTGGCACAACGAAGGAATTTGTCTTTCACAATACATTTTTTAGTTTCAACAAGCTTAATGGTTCAAGTTGAAATAAATAGAAATTTCTAAAAAAAAATAATGGAATAACTCAAAATTATAAATTTTGAAATTGAAATTATTTTTATAAAAAATCTTGTCTAATTGTAAAATAAATAAATATTATTTAATATCATTTCTTAATAATTTCTACATGTAAATGCATTTAATTTTTTTTAAATAAATGTGCCGTTCATTTTTCATTCTCTTCCATACTGTGTATATCTTGTAAGCTATTATAAATGTAGATTATAGAACTGGAATTAGTAAATTATATGTTATAAATAAGCGGAATTTATGTACTTGCTACCAAATTCTAATGTATTTCCATATCTAACACCTAAATTTCACTTTTTACANTATATATATATATATATAAACAAAAGAAACGGAACCTTTGCATGGGGTTATAAATGGAACTGTACAGTAATTTCAAAAACGCGCTGACGTAAAGGTCACATTAACATAAAATTAAGACGGAAAAATATATTTAATTTTAAATTACAAAAAGCACTGCAGAGCTAGCCCGAGCAAATATTTTACAAAGGGATCGTCTACAACTTAGCCAAGATATAACCCAGTTGAAGTAGTTTTTTATGTAAAACTTATCCTACAAACATAAACTGGGTCACCCGATCCCTTTCGACTTGAGCTTGGAGTATGAAAGATCTCTCCTGAACGTCTGAAAGTGCTTGTCAAAGAGTGACCTCCATCCTTTCCACTTTATCCACACGAGCAAGTAGCTTGCATATCTCCTCGCCATGATCAACCCCGGTCGACCGAGCAAAGCTATTTNTAGTTTTTTATGTAAAACTTATCCTACAAACATAAACTGGGTCACCCGATCCCTTTCGACTTGAGCTTGGAGAATGAAAGATCTCTCCTGAACGTCTGAAAGTGCTTGTCAAAGAGTGACCTCCATCCTCTCCACTTTATCCACACGAGCAAGTAGCTTGCATATCTCCTCGCC
Source organism: Phalaenopsis hybrid cultivar (assembly GCA_002079205.1). Taxonomy (NCBI): domain Eukaryota; kingdom Viridiplantae; phylum Streptophyta; class Magnoliopsida; order Asparagales; family Orchidaceae; genus Phalaenopsis; species Phalaenopsis hybrid cultivar. Next base: position 17,641 of record JXCR01128516.1, on the reverse strand, counting down.
ATGATCAACCCCGGCCGACCGAGCAAAGCTATTCTCGATTTCTTCCAAGCTTCGAGCCAGCGGCCTAGGGGATATCCAACATCCATTTTATAATATTCCGTATAGCCTCTTCAATGCAGCCAAAATTGTAACCTCATCATATTATATTCTCCCCCTATAAATGTACATTAATGTTCACTCCTGTTGTTGTCTCTCACCCTNCATTTTATAATATTCCGTATAGCCTCTTCAATGCAGCCAAAATTGTAACCTCATCATATTATATTCTCCCCCCTATAAATGTTCATTAATGTTCACTCCTCTTGTTGTCTCTCACCCTCTCTCCTTATGACTTATGCTTAGGGCTGTCAAAAAAGCTCGTTGTTTGCGAACAGTTCGTGTTCGATTTGTCAATGAGTTCGTGTTTGATTCGTTCGATAAGTAAACGAGACAAATGTGAGCAAATTTTTTTCGTTCGGTTAGTTAAATGAACCAAATACGAACAGTGATGCGTTCGTTCGTGTTTGAATCGTTATTATTCAAAATATAAAATAATTTAAAATAATAATATATAAAAAATTTATGATATTTTTAAAAAATTAAATTTTATAAATTATAATATATAGTAAATTAATAATAATAATATATTAATATACTATATTAGTAATATATTAATATAGATATTATATATTTATATAATATAAGTTATATAATTAATATAATATATTATTTATATATATTAATATTAGGGATGTCAAATTGGCTCGTCGTTTGCGAACAGCTGGTGTTCGGCTCGTTCGTTAATAAACAAACACCAACAGTGACTTCACGAACAATTTTGAACACGAGCTTATTTCAAACAAATTAAATTTCAAACGAACCGAACACGAACA
>JXCR01128514.1:5180-23113 GCA_002079205.1 Phalaenopsis hybrid cultivar | reverse complement strand
CCAACTAAGCTCAGTGGATAGAATCGCAAGGTTGTCAAACGACGAGCCACTTATATATATATATATATATATATATATATATATATATAAGGAATGACCAGAGGCCGTTAGAAGGGCCCCCAATCTCCCCTAATGTGCCTAATCACTCGACTATCGACCTCCTTAAGGAATTAGCTGTCAGAGATGGATTCAAACCCCAAACTTCAGGGGACATACAACTGACATCAAAGATGCCAACCAATAAGTTGGGGAATGCAACACACACACAAACACTCGAGACATTGTCGTACGAGATTTGATCATTCCTCGTGCACCAAATTATTCAATACCACACCCTACTCTCCAGGGAATTGATCCCCAGACCAGAGGTAACAACTAACAAGAAGATTTATATCCTCGGTAGGTGGAGGCAAAAATGTAATAAACTTATTGTACTAAACCCTACAATCTTCTATTCAACGGTACATTTATTTCACCAATCCCCATGAATTATGATTTTATATTTCATGAATGACAAAGTAAAATTGGTAATCCTACAATGAAATGCACAACTTAAATTCATCATATTGGAAATGCCAATAGAAAAATCAATATAGAAAATTCTGCACTTTGCCGAATGTCGTTCGGCGCGCCTTTACCTCTTTATTTGATATGAAATAAAAAACATTGTGGGCCACCAAAGTTGTTTTGAGCCATAATGCAGTTAAATATATTATATATTCTTAATTTTAAGCTTTATATATATGATATTTTCATATAATTATATATCTATATCTATATATATATATATATATTTAAACTATTAAATAGGACAATCAAAATTTAAGAAACAAAACTAAACTATTAGACGACAACAGCTAAATTATGATAAAAATACAGCTAAATTATGTCTAATAATTTGGCTCGACAAAATACGGTAATGAACATGTGCAATTAATTTGTCAAACTCTGATAAAAAGTATATTAGAGTTTTTTATTTGAATTCAAAATCAACATCTGTCATTAAAATGGTTGGGAATTGTTTAAGATCAAAATTTACGTAACCTGTGTTTGGTTAGCCGACGACTGTAGGAGATCGAGTAAGACGATAATCGGCTATCAAAATTAACGCAATTATATATGATGTATAATAATAATAATAATAATAATAATAATAATAATAATAATAATAATAATAATAATAATAAAATTCATTAAATATTCTTGAATTATGAGACAACCTTTTTTCATAAGGAAAATAACAGCATGTATCCTTTGATATAAATAAGAAATGATAAAATCAAAGAGAACTAAGAATGAGAGTAGAAAAATACTACAACATTAAGTATTTCCATTATCCCTTAAAATAATATCATTATTCTGTTGAGAAGGAAAATCTAACTCCTCGAATGTATCTCCCTGGGAGTTACGTCTATTTCTTTCTTATTGTTTCCAATCATCTCTCACTTCCCAATTCATTTCCGAACCATTAATAATAAAACTAGATTATCTAATTTTTCTCTTGTTTAAACGTCCATACACCCACTTTTATTATAATCATACTGAAGGGATGCAACTTAATTTCCAAATTATCCTTACCTTTTTTTGGTTTTCATGAGAGTAATTATTATTATTGTTAAATAAAGCCATGATAGCTACTGTTTAATCCAAATTTATCTTGTAGAACATGCCTAAGGCAAAGAGCGTAGCGACTGAGGGAGAGTAAATGAGCAAGAGAAAGAGAAAATGATAGGAGCGATACAATGATTGCACCCAGCAGGGTAAAGTGGAAGTATTCCTCGGGCTCTCGAACCCAATTCATGTTTTAAAAGAAATTGTTACGAAAAAAAGGAGAGAGTAATGCTTCAATGTTGGGAAAGCCAAAATGGCCTCCTCTCCTTTACATAAAAAAGATCCCCGTATTTATACATCGTAGGGGTTGTCTTGGAAAAATACATCAACTCTCCTAGGAGTTACTAGTTATTAGTCCCATGAGAGTAACTAACTATTATTACTTGTGGGAGTATCCGACTATAATGCCCCTCAAAATTATCTGTTATTATTTTCCTAGGAGATCCCAGTTAGTATTATCTTCATTGACACATTTTCATATATCGGGCAGCTTTTCTTATGTCTAGCACATTTTCATTGATGGGCCCATCCAGCGATGTGGCCAACTGCCTGACTGGGGTGGCCAGCTAAATGAGTCCATCGGCCTATCTCTGATGCAGTCGACATTATTTCGAACATGCATAAATGTCCCCAAATCTCTCACATCTTGAAAGCAATGCTGCAATAAAAATGAGAGACATTAAAAATAAAAAAATGCAAATAGAATAATCATACACCCTATATTTCAACATTTCTTAGTCTCACTTTTTCTTTGGCCTCGAAGTGCTACCATGAGGCCTTTACGAGTCATTTTTTTGTTTGTGTTGTTGGTGGAATATCTGATGCTCAGTTGGTTGAGGTGACTTTTGGTCGGTCTAAGTGGCTTCATATGTCACTTAGTTAATAGTGTTAATTCGCTCCTTTTGTTTTCAAGAAAAAACACATAAAATTTTTTTTGTAATCTTCTCAATTGCAGAAGTAAAGTTTGACATTTTGTTATCTTTTTCACCTTTATTTTAGCATTTTACCTCTATCAGGTTATTTTTTTATGATATTTGGTTAGTGATGAATGTTAGCGTTGGTTAATTTGGTCACCCCAGAGGGGACTAGCCTTTCATTTGCTTTCCTAGAGAGGAGCCTTTCATTTGGTCAACCTGGAGGGGAGTCGTTGATTTGCTTGCTCTATTGGGGAGTTGTTGATTCTGCTTGCTCTAGAGGAAAGTCTTGTATTTGGTCACTCCATAAGGGAGTTTTTAATTTTCTCTATCAGTTCAAAAATCATAAGTGTCAACTTCAAGATAGAAACCTATGAACTCTTCGAATTCCTCTAGTCTCTATCAGACCTAGAAAAAAATAATTAGGAGAATTTACATATAGATGTTTTAGACAAAAAAGATGAATTGTCACTGCTATCTATTTTTATTACCTCTATTATTTCAATCTGTAGGCTATTTTGATCACTCATGTATTTTTGTTGTTCTGATTTTATGATGAACGATCACACAAATAGAGCCGGCTGGAAGCAGATGATCGGTCAGAAGAAGATGGTTGAGCATTAGCGAAGGGGTTTAGCGATCAGCCGAAGATAGTTGCCGGCTGACTTGTAGGAAAATGAAGTGAGTGGTATTTATGTAATTACATAAATTTAAGAATAGAGTGGTATATTTGTTAATCTTCTCTAATTTTAAGATCGTCGGTCGGAGACATACAACTGGTCGGAGGCAGTTGATAGGTCAATATCAAGTGGTTGGCCGAAAGCAGTTGAGCATCAGTTGGTTAAAGGTTGGCTTGCTATTTGTTTTAGCATTTTACCTTTATCGAGCTATTTGTTTACCATAATTGGTTAGTGATGAATATTATTGTTGGTAGATTTGCCCACCCCAGAGGGGTGTAGTTTTTAATTTGCTTGCCTCAAAGGGAGTCCTTCATTTCCTCAGCATAGAGGAGAATCATTGATTTTCTTGATTCAAGGGGAAGTTGTTGATTCTGCTGATCTTGCAGGAGAGTCTTGTATTTTCTCACCAAAGAGGGAACTTTTTGATTTGCTCGGCAAATCCAATTTTTTTGTGTGTCATCTTAGATGCAGGCACCTATGAACTCTTCGAGTTCCTCAAGACTCTATCAGACGTAGAAAATTATAATTAGGAGAATTTAGATATAAATATTTCAGAAACAAAGATAAATTATCATTGCCGGTTATTTCAATCGCTCAGAAATTTTTTATCTCGAGGATATTTTGATCAATTAAGTATTTTAGTCATCTCGATTTATGATGACCGGCTATAAACATAGAGTTGGGCAAAGGTAGATGATAAGTCAAGAGAAGGATGTAGATACCAAATCCTCAATGTTGCATCACACAGGTTGCTCACGCAAAGTACACATGTCATATCAATGATATTAGATTTAGAGTCCAAAATGATGACCCATAGGGAATGAGGTAATTCTTGTTAGGAAAATTTCTAGCCTAGTGGTTTTAGCATTAACCTGAAATTTGGGTTGTGTTTATTATGACTGGTTGTAGACATAGATCCGGTCGAAGGCATATGATCAGTTGAAAGCAAGTGGTTGATACCAATTCCACAATGCTGCAACACACAGATTGCTCAAGCAAAGTACACAAGTCGTATCAATGATATCAGATTTAGAGTACAGAATGACGACCCCACAAGGAATGAGGTAATTGTTATTAAGAAAAGTTCTAGCCCATTGGTTTTAGTCCTAACCTGAAATTTTGGTTGTGTTATAGCCCTAAAAAGTAATCCTAATGTTTCACAAGCAAATAAAAAGTTTTAAGTCCTACAAAATTAATTCTAAATTATCATAATTATATTTATAATATTAAATACTTAGTGGATCTTCCTTGTAATTAGTTAACAGGTTTCCTTGAAATTGAGAATTGCTAGTCGAAAAGCTTATTAATAGATAGGAGCAATAGTCCTCTTTACCCCCTCCTGGGTGCATAAAGAAGCTTGGTTAGAAATGAATTTATTCCCATAAATCCCATAACTAACTAGTCAAAGCATATTTTCCTAACATTTGGATCTCCCTATAAAGCATATCCCTATATCCCATAAGTTAATGTGATTAACTTTTTTCATTCTACCATAGACTTTCCTAAGACATATGGTTCACAACATGTTTTTAACAATTAACTTGAACATAAAAGTAAATTAAGAATTGAAGGTATATTATTACCATATAAATTAATGGAAATAATTAGTAATTATCATTTCATCCATCCAATTTAATCATTGCAAGGAATAGCAAGAAGACTACTCACGAAGCATGATAAAAACACCATACTAAATTATTGACTTAAAGAGAAATCAGTTATCCAATTGTTACAACTGAAAGAAAGTAGAATATACACCAAAAAGCATAGCTTTTCCTTCTTTACAATGACCAGAAGATGATTAATCAACACTTTTTCCTGACTTCCTATGTTGCTAGTCTTGTAGAACTGCACCTGTCTTTTACACTGGAAGAGGAAGAATGGATCACCACAGCAAGTAAAAACCACCAATTAACATACTAGAATCAATCACCATCAAGCATACAATGTACTACTATTTATAAGCCCCTTGAAAGGGCTTCCAAAACTCCTCTGTCGTCCTTCATGGTCAACTGCATGATTCCCCACGTAAGAAGTGTGCAACTACAATAACTACACATGATGGTTTCTGGCGCCTATGCACTCAAGGGTTGATGCCTAGGTGTCATACTCTCTATTTGCTAAAGCAAGGAAAAAGCTTAAGTGCTCGAGGAGTCTAGCTTCTAAGCATCCATGTCGTGATGAAAGGTGCCCAATGGTTGGCACTTAAGCGCCAAACTCTCGGATGCCAAGTGATATGTCTAAAATCATGTTTAATTTTCCTTATCTTTAGCACCTATTTATGGATGAAATTTCATTCTAAAGAATCTTATTTTTGTGTTTTCTTATAGGAACAACAAGTATTAGTTGTGAAGCAAAATGATGAAGAAGCAAAGCTAAGAAGAGGTGAAACGGAGCAAAATAACCACAAGTGGACTGATGCCTAGGCATCAACCTCTGGGCGCCAATGTCATGCACCCCAAGGCCTTGATGGCATCCACTTTACGCTAAGGTGTTAGTCTAAGCCGAACCAGACAGAGACCCGTTGGTCTCAAGAATGGGGAAGAATATATATATTTGATATATATATAAATTTTATAATTTTGAAAAATAATCTCTTAATTTTTAAAATATGAGAGCAAACCGATCACACATAGTATAAATAAATGGCCATAACACTACAAGCGACATGCTTATCCCAAAGAATAGACATATCACTTATCCGTGCTCAATTAAATAAACTAAAGAAATTTATGACTTCTATTTTAATTTGTGAACCTTTATGTGAACCAACAAGTTCCCCTATNCAAGGAATAGCAAGAAGACTACTCACGAAGCATGATAAAAACACCATACTAAATTATTGACTTAAAGAGAAAGCAGTTATCCAATTGTTACAACTGAAAGAAAGTAGAATATACACCAAAAGACATAGCTTTTCCTTCTTTACAATGACCAGAAGATGATTAATCAACACTTTTTCCTGACTTCCTATGTTGCTAGTCTTGTAGAACTGCACCTGTCTTTTACACTGGAAGAGGAAGAATGGATCACCACAGCAAGTAAAAACCACCAATTAACATACTAGAATCAATCACCATCAAGCATACAATGTACTACTATTTATAAGCCCCTTGAAAAGGCTTCCAAAACTCCTCTGTCGTCCTTCATGATCAACTGCATGATTCCCCACGTAAGAAGTGTGCAACTACAATAACTACACATGATGGTTTCTGGCGCCTATGCACTCAAGGGTTGATGCCTAGGTGTCATACTCTCTATTTGCTAAAGCAAGGAAAAAGCTTAAGTGCTCGAGGAGTCTAGCTTCTAAGCATCCATGTCGTGATGAAAGGTGCCCAATGGTTGGCACTTAAGCGCCAAACTCTCGGATGCCAAGTGATATGTCTAAAATCATGTTTAATTTTCCTTATCTTTAGCACCTATTTATGGATGAAATTTCATTCTAAAGAATCTTATTTTTGTGTTTTCTTATAGGAACAACAAGTATTAGTTGTGAAGCAAAATGATGAAGAAGCAAAGCTAAGAAGAGGTGAAACGGAGCAAAATAACCACAAGTGGACTGATGCTTAGGCATCAACCTCTGGGCGCCAATGTCATGCACCCCAAGACCTTGATGGCATCCACTTTACGCTAAGGTGTTAGTCTAAGCCGAACCAGACAGAGACCCGTTGGTCTCAAGAATGGGGAAGAATATATATATTTGATATATATATAAATTTTATAATTTTGAAAAATAATCTCTTAATTTTTAAAATATGAGAGCAAACCGATCACACATAGTATAAATAAACGGCCACAACACTACAAGCGACATACTTATCCCAAAGAATAGACATATCACTTATCCGTGCTCGATTAAATAAACTAAAGAATTTATGACTTCTATTTTAATTTGTGAACCTTTATGTGAACCAACAAGTTCCCCTACCTAATATAAAATATTAGATAGGGTTTATTTTAAGCTGAGTTTTTAAGGTACCTAATAAGGGCAAACCCTTATAGTTAATTACATCTTAAATGTCCAAAGTCATCTAAGAAAACTCTCTATTTAGATCGGAAATATTGTCTTCAAGAATTTATAAGGGTAGACCTTTTCAAAGATCGAACCAAGGAGTATCAAATGGGAAAAGCTCAAAAGTGGAACATTTTTATGGAATCCAAAGGGAGAAAACTAGAGGTTGTCACAGATCCTAAGGAGAACCTCAATGACTTCTCAAGCCATCCCATGGTTTGGTTTCAATTTTGAAGAGAAAATTATCAAATGTTTCATCATGCTAAGTATTATTATTTAGGGCTTACATTTATATCACATAATCATACAAATAAACTGGAAGATAGAAGGATTTATGTCATAATAAAAGACAACCTGAAAGCCTAAGACAAGTTAGAGCTTAAATTGTGTAACATGATTATGCAAAGGAATAAAAATGAGGTGAGGATTTATGTTGCACTAGATAAACAACCTTGAAATCCTATTGCATGATATTTAATTTTAGGGAAAGATTTGCTTTTTTAGAATGTTGCCCTCGTAGTTAGCACCAAGCTTCTTGTCAATGTAGCAATCCTAAAGTCTACAATTTAAAGGTTTAAATGACAGATTCAGTTCAAGTTTTAGAGGGGTTAAAGTTGATTAGAGCCACACCAGTTAGGATCCCATTTTCTCCTTATTCCGGTACCTTTATTTTCTCTTGAATTTACTTAGTCTAAAGAAGTTGTTGAGCTTATTTAAACCAAAGAGATCTCGTTAGCGACCGTTGGTTCCTCATCCGAGGGGCTCTTGTAAATTCAAGAGGGCGTATTATGAAATTGTTGTTTTGAAAATTATTGTTTAATTTTGAAAATTGGTTTTGTATTTTTTAGTTTTGAAAAGTTTTTTTGCAAGTAAAGTAAATAAATGGAGCTAAGAAAAGTGTTGTAAAGTAAATAAGTAAAATTGCATTGCATAAAATATAAATGTGTACCTAGGCCTCTGCTACTGCTGCATGGTTAGTATTTTAAAATAAAAAATATTTACGGGGAATTTAAATAAATTGCAGGAGAAAAAATGAAAGCATCTGGTACAAGAAAAAGTTAGCAAACTAGTCATAGGGAGACACAAGTAAAAGAAAAAGTCGTAGTGACATAAGAAAGACCAGAACCAGGTGTAAGACATGGGTAAAGGTGGGGCTCAGAGCGGAACTGTGTGCTTCCCGACCTTAAGTAAGAGCTACCAACGTGATAGTTTATAGAGGGCAGCCTTAACCTCAATCCAAGTGGTTAACCACGAACCTTTACAAATTTTCATGTTAAAATTTAACTTTCATGCATATAAAATTCACTTCATCATGCAAAGGAGATTTTTGTTATAAATACTTTGTAGAGTAGTGCAGTCCGTAGGTTAATCAATCTAATCGAGTTAGGACTACAAGAAACCTAAGAGTATCGGGGGTAATCATCTTCTTAAGAATCATCAAATAGTATCGTTAGTTCTTATCCTCTCATTTTTATTAAAGGTCATTGAGGTAGGAGATAGAATTCTAAAATCCCACATCATATCCCTCATTTTAGCACACATTAACATTATCTTCATTGCCCTTGCCACCTAGACCTAAGACTTACACTAGCCCGATGTTCCATATGTGGCAAAAACAAATATCTGCAATTGTTCACAGGATTTAAATACCCTAGAGAAGACTTAAATCCTTGAGTATTGGGTCAATTAATATAGGATATGTAGTGTAGGGTATTTTTATTGATTTTGGTGAATTAATGGGTTCTTCAACACAACTTGTTGGGTCCCTAAATTTTTAATGGATGATTTTTTGGAACAAAGTATAATAAGTTTAATTGTCCTTCAAAATGTCCAAAAAGAGTATGAAAGTGTTCAAGGCATAACCGTAAATAAATTTTAATACCCTATGAAATGTTTTAAGTTCATTTGAACTTATTACATTGTTCCACTAATCATCTGAAGTTAAGTTAAAATTTAATGGATTACAATACCCTATTGCTCAGTGAACCTTAATATTTCAATTATCTCAGAAGTGGGGTATTCAGACAGCCACTTATTATTTTATTTAAAAGTTATGTGAGTGAATGTCTTGAAGGATAAACTCAAAGTCATTAAGGATTTTATATTCTAGATAAAACCGGGCTTGTAGTGTTTAGAAATAATCATGTTCCTTTTTTTTAAACCTCATTAAAAAATTTTTAATTATCAATCCCAGCTTACTACCAAGCCCTTAAATCCAATCTCGGCGTAAATTTGCAATAATCAAAATCCTAAATGAAATGAAATTCAATTTTCATTAAAGGATCATGCTATCATCTAATCACCAATTAAGGGGCTTCAAATATGTGAATTATTATCTTCCTAACTTAAGCCCACTAATTTAGTATCATCCAACTAAATTAACCTCCAAGTCATAATAATTAACAAAATTTCAATTTTACCCTTAATATGAAAAGGTGGCAAATGGGTTTCTACCACCTAACCCATCATACTTCAACCATCCAAAAAGGTATGATTAAAATATACCCATTTACCCTTTGATTAACCTAAGATTTAATTAGGGTATCAAAGTCTCAAAATTACCATTTCGCCCTAGCGCTCTCCACTTCATAACTAATCAAATATAACTCAAATGAATTTGAATTTTTTATGGTACCGCACTCGTAGATCAATTAAAATATCAGAGGAGAAATTCTGTTTTTTTTCTAATTTATATTTTATTTATTTAATTATTTTAGCTCAAAGTAAGATTTTCATTATTAATTTATTTAACTAATCAAAGTACATATTTGTTCATTGGAAAAAAAATATTGAATGTTCACCTAGATTAGATGACCACTTGAACAAAATATCACGATTTTTCAAAATTTATTTTAATTATTATAATTATTTATTGATTTGAGTTATTAATTAAATACATAATGCAATTTGACTTTAGAAATTACTTTTAACATTTTATTAAAATTTTCTAAATATAGAGAACACAAAAACCAAACTTTTTATTTTTATGATTTCTATATTTTTATTATAATTATTTTAATAGAAAATTAAGGAGAATACAATTTTGGCATTGAAAAAAACATAACTAAATTAGAAAAATTATAAAAAATATTTTATATGGTACCAAGTGGTCAGAGGACAATTAGGAACACTTTTGGGCATTTTCATATTTTCGTAATTTTTAATTTTTTTTAACAATTCCTAATTCAAAAAGTTGTTAAAAATGAACTTTTTACTTTAAAATAAATTTTATTTTTCTAAGTGCCCCTGATCACAAGGAACTCAGAAAACCACTGTCCATAATTTTTTTAATTATATTTAATTTATTATAATTATTTTAATGTAAAAATGCCTTTTAATTTTAAAAATCAACTCTAGTATTGAATATAGCTCAAAGGATTTCAAGTTCTTACAAAATGATCTAGTGACTGATATTTATTGTGTGGGATCAATTTTGCTATACTTTTAATACTATTTTATTTATTTAAATTTTTATAAATTTTAGAGATTTAATTAGCTAGAAAATTATGCACAATCATAAAAAAATATTTTATATTTTTCCTAAAGTTCTCTGGCTATAGTGAACCTTCAAAAATATGTTTCATATTTTTTTGATGAATATTTTAATTTATATATATTTTTCTAAGCAAGAAGAGACAACTAGGCTTGAAAATTATGATTTCAAAGTTAAAGATGATCTCTAGTCTTGGAAAAATTTGAGACACCCTATTGACATGAGGAATCAACCCCTAAAGTTTCAAGCTATGGTAATTAACTGTTACTTAATTAGATTGAAAACAGTCGAGAGGGCATTTAATTAGTTAAAAATCAGAGACATGTCAAATAATTTTTATCTTTATTCCACATTATTTTCCTCTGTTCATTGAGTAAAAGGTATTTTTAATTTATTTTATGATTTTTTTACACCAAGTTATGCATTTTTGAGGTTTCAATATATAATTAAATTAAAAATACCCTTAATTTTGTACTTATCTACGAGGTAGCCACCTCATCCTAGGTAGCTTGGTAGCCTTATGTGGCGCATTCTAATTTGCTGCACTTCCACCCAGGCATGCAACGCGGCCCACGGTTCATGAACATATCTCTTGCCCAACACAGTCTGAGCCGTCCATCCAGTACACAAGAGATCGGAAGGTCCCTGATCATTGTCCCCAACTGACCTAACCCAAAAATTGTCTAGTTAAAGACCTAAGATCTCGCTCGATACTCATCCAAATCAAATGGGGTTTACTCCTACACTGTCATATAGTCTAGATGAACCTATCTATGTGGTCATGCTCATGAATTTAATGCTTTCTTCACAAAATCCAAAACTGACCTCGGTTAGGCAGAAAAATGGAGTATGCCTGAGTTTGGGATAGGAGGCATCAATCAGATTCTTGGAGAAGCTTAAGTGGATTTCAAAAAAGATGCCTGAAGTGTTTGTTTCCCTGATGAATGGTCTAGGTATGAGTTTAGTCAGAGGGTGATGTAGCATTAGTATACAGGTGGGCAAGAGGGCTCAACAGAGAGGGGTTTTTGTGTGGAACTCCCTCATTTGGCATGAGGAAGCGTTTTAATGGTTTAATTTGAAGTTTTGTGGAGTTTTGTGTGATAACAGAAAAGATCCTAATTTTTAAACTATAAATTGAGGTCAGGTAGTGTGGGAAATGGCTGGGAAATTGTTGGAATGGCCTCAGGAGGTCTTGAAGAAGCTGTGTTAATGATTTAACAGAGTCTCCCGAAGGTCTTGGATTCTTTTTTCTCTTGCGCATGAGGGGGAGAGGGGGGGGGAGTTATAGCCATGGCCAAGGAGTGAAGCTTGAGCTCTGATTGGCTGGTGCCAATGAGCTCCGGTGAGGGCTAAGCAGCGTACACACCCAATGGGAATTTTCCACAAGGGATGGTTCCAATTTAAATCCAAATGCTTAAGAGAGGCTCTCAGTTTGAAGCTTTCTGGAGACTAGGCTAGCCATCCATGGTAGACCTAGTAGCTATGGTGGCCAGGGGAGCCACCGGNTATTTTTAATTTATTTTATGATTTTTTTACACCAAGTTATGCATTTTTGAGGTTTCAATATATAATTAAATTAAAAATACCCTTAATTTTGTACTTATCTACGAGGTAGCCACCTCATCCTAGGTAGCTTGGTAGCCTTATGTGGCGCATTCTAATTTGCTGCACTTCCACCCAGGCATGCAACGCGGCCCACGGTTCATGAACATATCTCTTGCCCAACACAGTCTGAGCCGTCCATCCAGTACACAAGAGATCGGAAGGTCCCTGATCATTGTCCCCAACTGACCTAACCCAAAAATCGTCTAGTTAAAGACCTAAGATCTCGCTCGATACTCATCCAAATCAAATGGGGTTTACTCCTGCACTGTCATATAGTCTAGATGAACCTATCTATGTGGTCATGCTCATGAATTTAATGCTTTCTTCACAAAATCCAAAACTGACCTCGGTTAGGCAGAAAAATGGAGTATGCCTGAGTTTGAGATAGGAGGCATCAATCAGATTCTTGGAGAAGCTTAAGTGGATTTCAGAAAAGATGCCTGAAGTGTTTGTTTCCCTGATGAATGGTCTAGGTATGAGTTTAGTCAGAGGGTGATGTAGCATTAGTATACAGGTGGGCAAGAGGGCTCAACAGAGAGGGGTTTTTGTGTGGAACTCCCTCATTTGGCATGAGGAAGCGTTTTAATGGTTTAATTTGAAGTTTTGTGGAGTTTTGTGTGATAACAGAAAAGATCCTAATTTTTAAACTATAAATTGAGGTCAGGTAGTGTGGGAAATGGCTGGGAAATTGTTGGAATGGCCTCAGGAGGTCTTGAAGAAGCTGTGTTAATGATTTAACAGAGTCTCTCGAAGGTCTTGGATTCTTTTTTCTCTTGCGCATGAGGGGGAGAGGGGGGGAGTTATAGCCATGGCCAAGGAGTGAAGCTTGAGCTCTGATTGGCTGGTGCCAATGAGCTCCGGTGAGGGCTAAGCAGCGTACACACCCAATGGGAATTTGCCACAAGGGATGGTTCCAATTTAAATCCAAATGCTTAAGAAAGGCTCTCAGTTTGAAGCTTTCTGGAGATTAGGCTAGCCATCCATGGTAGACCTAGTAGCTATGGTGGCCAGGGGAGCCACCGTGAGCCTTAATTGTGATTAACTTGGTGGCTTGATGGTTGGGGGCAAGTATCTACTTGGTTTAGCCAAATATTGGAAGAGATCCCTAATTCAAGGGACCCTTATTCCATGGCTCATGTAGGTTGGGCTAGGTGGGTCTAGCCTGGTTCCTAGGGCTCAAATGTTGGTTGTGGTTACCATCATCTAGTTAATTTCAAGTGGATTAGCCAATTTGATAGTTTGGGTTCAAGATTGGGGTTTTTGTTTGAATTTAGGTCTAGGTTAGGTTTGGCTTACAATTTGTGTCAAGTGATTGATCAAATGGGATTGGATAATTGTCATGTGGATTTTGGAAAAGGAATAGGGTGATTTTGAATCAATTGGGATGTTCAATTTAGTGGAATTTTGTACATGGTCAATTTTGGGATATCTGGGCTAGACTTGCGTTTGGTCTTGGCTAGAGCTTGGGTCTAGCTTAAATGAATGGTAAATTTGATGTAAAAGATTTTCATAAAGTGTTTGGGCATCAATTAGTTCAAATATTGAGGGGTTATGAAGTTCAATTTGGGGGAATTTGAAGTTTGGGGCAAATTTGGTATTTTAATTTGAATTGGATTTAGGCTTGGCTTGAGGCTAAGTTAAGGTTAATTGAAGTTTAAAAATGGACTATGAGAATGTTTTAAAGAGTTCATGAAGTGAATTTAGGGAAATTGGATAGGCTAAGGCATTCATTTTGGTAGAATTTTAGCTCGTGGTCAAATTGAGACTTTGAATCGGGCTTGGGATTTGAGTTTGAAATTGAGTTCATTTGGGCTTGAATTAGGTTTCAATTTGGTCTAGACATGATGAAATTGTATTTAGATTTTAAATTGGGGAAATTTAAAATCAATTTGGTAGAATTTGGGATGGATTTAGAGACTTCAGGCATTTAGGGGTAAAATTGAGATTTTGGTCAAACATGGTCAATGGTCAAATTGGGCTCATTGGATAGATTGGATTGGTTTTAGGAATGTTTGGAAAGATTTGAGAGTTTTTGGGAATTTTTGGGCCATGAGGGGCATTTTTGTAATTTTGGAAATTTTTTGGGTATTTTGAAAATTTTGGTAATTTTGGGGTGTTTTGAGCAAATTGAGTGGTTTAAAAGGGTTTGATATGAATTTTAGATAAAATTGGGTAATTTGGGTAATTTTTGAAAATTTAGGGTTCTAGGCGCAATTTGGTAATTTTAGAAAAGTTATGGGTCAAAATGCTAAATTGGGTATTTGGGTAAAATTGAGGTTCAATAGGATGTTATCTATTTGGAGCCAGAAGACCAAGGTAACTTCCATTCTGGATCCCTTATGTGTTGATCTTAGCCAAATCCTAGCCTAGGGTTAAGGTTTTAAGGGACCATCCACATGAGTCTCCAAAAGAGTAAGGAATCATGCTAAGCATGAGTAGGTTACTGGTGAGGTCATGAGTGAAGGTGAGGGGTATCAAGAGTGTGTGTGCAAGGCTGAACATGACAACACCACCCAGGGCTAACCCTATGGCCAGACAATCCTATGGGCATTCTTCTTGAGCACCCCCATGTTGGCTCCACCTATTAAGTGTTAGAGGTTATAACCATAATGCGGAGCTTCAGGATGAGCAAATAAGAGTTCTATAATTTTTAATGGTGAGGGTTCCCTTACTAGTCTTCTTGAAATCAACAACAAAAAAGTTTTATGGCTAGATCATAGGCTTCTGAGGAAGAAACTAGACCTCAAGCAAAGGTGAGGTCAATAAATGCCCCCCAATAGGTGTGGTATGTCAGGCAAGCACACCACACGTGTTAGCCTTAACCAAATAGATCAACAAACCAACACAACTGCCTAAGCCAACATTCACAGAGTAGAGAGGAAAGAAAATGAAAAAGGTTTCTGTTGGGGAGTAGACATGGGCTCTGATACACTAAAAATACATGCACATTTAGACATATAGTTTATACATATTTTTGGTGATATTGCACTTTAAAGGAAGATATTTTCATGTTTTATTGCAACTTGTTGATGTTTAGAACTTGAAGCAAAAAAAAAAGAGAAAAGGAAAAATTTATATTCAAAATGGGGCTTTAAAAGAAATGTTCAGCGTCGACGATACCAGACTAGGTACCGACGTCACCATTTGAAAGAGAGCATGGATTAATTAAATGGCTACTGGCACCGATGATTCCCATGTTGGTGGAGGCCCTATTTATAGAAGATTTAATGAATTTGGATATTTTTTGAGGAGTTTTTGGTTGCACCTAACGAAAAATTGACATTAGGCTCTATTTAGAGCCAAAATTGATGAGAAAAGCCCCCCTTCACACACTTTAACCATTTTCCACTCTCTTCCACGCTATTCCACAGTCCTTATAGCCATTTAGAGTCCATTAGTTATTTATTTTCTTTATATTTTTGAGTTTTTTTGGTGAGTTTAAGTGTGAATTATTCTCTAAGTGTATTGGAGAGGGAGAAAAGTGAGATATTTTTTCTTCCTCTAATTCCTAAGAGTGGCTACAAAGGATTTGCTTTAAGAAAGAGTTTCAGATAAGTGTTGTTTGTTTATTATTGTTGTATGAAATTTATTTTATATATGAAATATGTGTTTTGTTATATCTTTCTCATGAAGTCTCAGTAGTTTCCGTTTTCTTTCTCCCTACTCTGAGTTATTGTGAAATGAAGAGATAATTTGGATTTGCCAATGTTAAAATATAAAATAAATTATGATGGTTTTACAACTTCATTCTTAATTTACTTTTTGATCTGACTAATTGAATTATTAAAATATATTGTGAAACATATAATCCAAGAAATGGAGTATAACTTCTACAATAGAGTGAGAATCAAATTTAATTCAATGAAAGAGTATTTCATTAATGAATATCTAAATATTTTTCACCCTCGAAAACTGCTAAGCTTAGAAAAAAATATTACATATCTTTGTCAGTTTGACGGGGAATCAATATATGAAGCTTGGGAAAGATTTAAGGATCTCCTTAGAAAATGTCCACACCTTGCTTTACCAAGTTGGTTAATAATTCAAACTTTTTTACAATGGATTAGTAGGATCACTTAGATTTATTATAGATGCTGTTGTAGGAGGATCACTAATATTAAAACCGTTTGATAAAGCATACTCTTTAATAGAAGAAATGACTACTAACAATTTTCAATGGCCCTTTGAACGGGTAAATCATAAGAGAGTAGCTAGTATTCATGACTCTGATGCAATTTCTATTTTAGCATCTTAAATTACTGCTATATTGAAAAATATTGATTAAATTGGAGTGAACTATTCTCAAATACCACCAATATTAAAGGAAAATTCACTAGGACAGATAATTGATACTCAATCATCTTATGAAACTTTGAATGCTATAAATATTTAAAATAACAATCTCTATTCTAACTATTACAACCGTCGATGAAAAAATCACCCTAATTTTAGTTCAAATAATTATAACAACTCGGTGAACCCCTCAGGAAATTTAAACAACCAAAGAAATCCTAATTTTTAACCTTATTATCCTCCAGGATTTAACTCCAACTCTAACCCACAAGTTAAGGAAAAAAAGTTGATGATGGAAGAAGTAATGTTGAATATGGGAAATCAAATACAGAATCAAGGGCCTACTTTTAGAAATATTGAAAATCAATTAGGACATATTGCTACTGTACTTAGTAACAGACCTTCAGAAAAACTACCGAGTACTCTGGAAGTTAATCCAAAAGATCAAAATAAGGAGCAAATTAAAGCTATCCAATTACGAAGTGGAAAAGAAGTTGAAACAAGAATCCAAAGAGAAACTAAAGTCGATGAGGAGAACGAAGAGATTGAAAGCGACCACAAGGAAAATGAATAGATACATGTTCCTTTAGAAAAACCACTACCTCCGTTTCCTCAAATATTGAAGCAAGAGAATAACTATAAACNGAAGCAAAATGATGAAGAAGCAAAGCTAAGAAGAGGTGAAACGGAGCAAAATAACCACAAGTGGACTGATGCTTAGGCATCAACCTCTGGGCGCCAATGTCATGCACCCCAAGACCTTGATGGCATCCACTTTACGCTAAGGTGTTAGTCTAAGCCGAACCAGACAGAGACCCGTTGGTCTCAAGAATGGGGAAGAATATATATATTTGATATATATATAAATTTTATAATTTTGAAAAATAATCTCTTAATTTTTAAAATATGAGAGCAAACCGATCACACATAGTATAAATAAACGGCCACAACACTACAAGCGACATACTTATCCCAAAGAATAGACATATCACTTATCCGTGCTCGATTAAATAAACTAAAGAATTTATGACTTCTATTTTAATTTGTGAACCTTTATGTGAACCAACAAGTTCCCCTACCTAATATAAAATATTAGATAGGGTTTATTTTAAGCTGAGTTTTTAAGGTACCTAATAAGGGCAAACCCTTATAGTTAATTACATCTTAAATGTCCAAAGTCATCTAAGAAAACTCTCTATTTAGATCGAAAATATTGTCTTCAAGAATTTATAAGGGTAGACCTTTTCAAAGATCGAACCAAGGAGTATCAAATGGGAAAAGCTCAAAAGTGGAACATTTTTATGGAATCCAAAGGGAGAAAACTA
>JXCR01128509.1:0-11235 GCA_002079205.1 Phalaenopsis hybrid cultivar | reverse complement strand
CCACCGAGACTACGGCATCAAGGTAGACCAACCGAAGTTTGAAGGAATCATGGCTCCCGACAACTTTATTGTTCGATTGCAAGCGGTCGAATGCATTTGAATACAAAGAGGACCCCGATGATAAATGAGTTAAAATCGCCGCTATCAAATTGAAAAAAAATGACTCGTTATGGTGGGAAAATTTGCAATGACGGAGCAAACGAAACGAAAGTGACAAGATCACCCAGTGGACAAAAATGAATAAAGTTATGCATCATAAGCACCTGTCATCCCACTACCGCCAAGATATATTCCTCAGGTTAAACAACATACAACAACGAGATCTTTCAGCGGAGGAGTTCACGGCAAAGTTTGACTAATTATAAATGAAGTGTGAGTTAGTCAAGTCATATGGGGTTGAAACCCACCATTAGCAACGTCGTTCAACTAAAGCTCTACTGGTCGTTGGGAGATGTCCAGACCTTGACATTAAAGGTTGAATGGCAATAAAAGCAGACCAGGTCACAGTCATCCTTCAGACAACATTTGACCTTCAAGTCATGACCAACAGTCATGCCTGCAGCGGGAAACTAACTCAAGCATATTGTCCTTGAACACAATGTATAGATGGTGGGCCTCATGGTGACGAAAACGAAGACCCTTTTACGAAGGGACATCGACAAACTTATTGGCACTAACTGGAAGCTCTTATGTCACTCAACTAGAGGAAAATCGAGTGGCATTCTCCTTCTATGGCGTAGAGATTCTACCAATTTTTAGGTTTTGATCCAAAATGACCAATGTATTGTTGGCTGGATCAAGACTTCGGGACAAAGTCGTCGGTTAGTGGATGCAGTGTATGCAAATAAGACCTTCATATTAGAAGACAACTATGGCAAATTATCTCATTGATTTTTGATATTAGTATCCCTATAATTGTTGGGGGAGATTACAACTGTATTATTTCCCAAGAGGCCAAGAAAGGCGGCAAGCACTTTCATTTCACTACTAGAGCTTAGGAAATGGCGAAGTTTATGCAATCTAATGACTTACATGATCTTGGCCTTCATGGGCCAAGATTCACATGGAACAACAATAAGCAAAATTTGACAAGGTTCTAGTCAATACCGCAGCCTCTCAAGCTATCTCACACGCTCAAATTGGGCATCTTAACCGCATAGCTTCAAATCACAGCCTGATTTTACCCATTGGTGTGCCCCAAACTGACAGGCAAAGATCTAATTGGATCAAATTTGAGCATATATGGCTCTCTTATCCTACAACTCATTATATTGTTTGGAAGAACTGGCAAAAAGTTGGCTCTATGTTGAAATATTACAAAGGAAGAACTCCAGAACTCTTAAGGCTCTCTTTTTATAACAAAATTAAAGAGTTGGGAAAGACTAGACGGCCCCTTGAGCAAGACATTGAGGGATCCAACTTGTTGAAAGTACTCTGGAAGGCATTTTGCCTGACGACGAGGTCAAGTTGAAGAATAAAGTTCACGAACTTAACATCATTCTCACCAGAATCAATGTGTGGTGGAAACACGTGCAAAGGTAAGATGGATCTAAGATGGAGATGCTAATACTAACTTCTTTCACTCCGTGACATCCGCTCGACTTTGATCCAACAAAATTTCTCTTGTGAAAGGGTCTGATGGTACATGGGTGGATGACCAAAGTGCTCTCTTAATCTGCTTTATCCAATATAAGAAGTGGAAGGCTACAAATGTGCAAATGGCTGATCTACCAACTTCTCGCATGAGAGTCATATCTGCACTGAAAATTATAACACTCAAAATATGGAGATTATCGAAAGCGAAATTATTACTGCTATAAAAAGTCTTGGCTCAAATTGCGTCCCTGAAAGAGATAGACTCATTGCGTTGTTTTATAAACACTATTGGAGTATAGTCAAAAATGAAGTGTTGGATGTTGTTAAGGAATTCTTTAATACATTTCATATGCATGACTCCTGGGAAGAAACTCTTGTTGTCCTTATACCCAAAAAGTGTAATGTGGAGACCCCCGCTCAGTTTCATCCTATAAGTCTCTGCCAAACTATCTATAAGATAGGTGGCAAAGATCCACATTAACAGACTTAAAGGAATTCTACCAAAAATTATATCAGAGGAGCAAGTACCATGTCGTTCCATATCTAGCCATTGTCTTCTTGCACAAAAGCTGATGAACAAATTCAAAAATTCCACCTCTTCCTCCGGATTTATAGCCCTCAAAATTGATATGGAACAAGCCTATAATAAGATGAATTGAGAGACCCTCGAAGCGGTTATGAATCTCATGAACCTTCCCAAAAGATTCCAAAGATGGGTCATGAGCTGCATCGAGCATCCAAAATTCAATCTTCTTATTAATGGCAGCATGTCTCCCTGGATTAAGGCGGAGAGTGGCTTCCGTTAAGGGTGTCCCCTTTCCCCATTTCTTTTTATTATTTGCTCGGAGTTGCTCTCCATGGCTTTCAAGCAATGCCACTTCAATGCCGGAGTGGAAATAATTTGAAACAGGGCAAAGGTTTCACACTTATCGTACGCAGATGATATTCTCAGGCAAGTATGCAAGCGGTTAAAGCTATCCAGAAACTTCTTCAGGACTAGAGTAAGTGGACGGGTCAAATTATTAAGGTCTAAAAATCATCTATTCTCTTCAGCAAGGCCCCAAAAATTTGGAGGCAAAGGAAAATTATTACCTTGGTATCCCTTTGGCGATGAAGAAACTTACAAATGCTGACTTTGAAAAGCTGCTCCAAAGAGTGAGTTTATAAGAAAATTCATGCGTGGGAATGAGATTGCTCTCATTGGCAGTGAAAGCAACGCTTATCAACACGTCATTACTTGCTATGCCTAGCAATTTCATTACCCATACAGATGTGCCAAACTCTATTCTGCTCAGCATTAAAAATGCTGTAGAAAATTTCTCTGGGATAAAAATAATAATACAAGAGAACTCCACCTATGCCGCTTGGAAGGATCTCTGCAAGCCGAGAGGTATGGGAGGATTGGGTTTTCACGCACCAACTGTCTGGAGAGGTCCCCTGAGGGCCTGTCTTGCTTGGGACTATATTACCAATGAAAATTCACTCCATCATAAGATTCTGGCACCTAAGTATGGGACGCAGCTGTGTGATTACAAGTGCAGCAGAAGAGACTCAATAACCTGGAGAATTCTAACGGCCTTCAAAAAATTTTGGATGGAAAGTATCTAATGGGGCAGATATTGATATTCTTAATCAAAGTTGGATATATGACACACTTCTTAGTAGATGGCCGACTTTCATTAATATTGAAGAGATGCAAGAGCGCACGGTTTCGTATCTCCTTAATGAGCATTCATGGGACCTCTCTAAATTACAGAAGTGTTTCAGTCAAGAGTTGGGCAGCCAAATTGCTTCAGTTCCCATCTGCCAGACCCTCGAGAAAGACCAGGCGGAGCTTAATTTTTTACTTACTGGAAAAACTGTGACAACTTTGGCGTCGCCCATTTCACTTAATCAAGCAGCAGCTTTGCTTGGATTAAAAGGATCACAATACACCCCAGAGAGCAGCTTTTCTGATGGAGAATGGCCATTGAAACCATTCCAACCAACTGCTGGCTGTTTCGCAGAAGCCTCCAGCAATCTATGCCCACGGGGTGTAATGCCCCTGAAGATACTTGTCATATTAAATCCGGATGCACCATTTTCAGACAATTAAAAGCAAACTCTCCTCTTAGGGTTTCGAACTTCCAATTTTCTATAATATGCAAGAATTTATTACAGCTGTTTCTCGAATGAAGGAATGGAACAAAGGCTCCATCCTTCTTTACTGCAAGGCCATTTATCAATGTTGGCGGGCTAGGAACTCCAAGAAACATGATAAACCTTACAACACAGCTACTATTTGGCGTCCGCCTCTCTTGAAGCTCTCTCATACAATTTATTCACTAACAATAGCGAGCACTTGGGTACCACTCAGTCGAATAGACTGCCAACGAATATCTCGTGGTACCGCCTCCCGGGATGGTTGAAGATAAATGTTGATGGGGCGCTTCTCACCTCATACATGGGTAGTGTTGTTTTTATCATCAGAAATGAAATCGGAGAGCTTATATTGGCAGTGAGTTATAGAGCGGAGCATTGGGACAGTGGCCGGTTGGAGCTTTTGGCTTTTTTGGCTCTAAAACAATTCTTGGAATCTTGGATGTATGAGATAAATGGGATTATCTTTGGAGGTGAGAACTCCAATGTCATCTCTTTTCTTCACGGCCTCAGAAGGCGACAACTCCAATTTCATCGCTTTTTTCACCGCCTCACTAAAACCAAAGCTTATAAGGATTGGCCACAGGATTGCAAGGAGCTCGACTTTCTCTTTTTGTTTAAGCATGTGTTCTTCGTACATATTCCTAAAGCTTGAAACAAGGCTGCTCATTTTTTTGCCAACTTGGCTTTACAAGATAGTTTTATTTTTAAAGATAAATGTATAAATACTGAACTTTCTTTATTCTTTTGGAGGACAAGACTGTTTGTTGCACTTGATGTGTGCTCCTTTGGGCACCTTTTATTTTTCTAACTTTTTTGTATTTTTAATGTAATAATGCAATTGCATATTTTCAAAAAAAAAAAAAACAACCACGCCTACCGACAAGGCTACTTCCAGAGTTGGCAAGTAACTACCAGAAAGCGAGAAGAACTCCCCAAGCGATCTGAAGCCAGAAAAGAGCAGACCATCCAAGATCGTTCCCACACAAAAATGTTTTAGGTGCCATGATTACAGCCACATCGTTGCCAACTCAAAATATAATTAATTTGCTAAAGCATACCTTCAACAGCCTTCTTCACAACAAGCCCTTTTCCAAAGCTGCTCAATCTTCTTTTATACTCTTCTTAATTTTGCTTACTCCCTCTTAAACCTCCTGAATTCAAGAAATCCTTTTATGGAAACTCACAAACCACTTAAGGCACTTCCAATGCAAGTTCGGCGCCTCTGACGACTATCGAGACTTCACTTTACCCATTCTAAGGACATTGGGATGATAGCCAACTCTTTGAGTTGGCCAATCCCTTTTTCGGGTATTCCCCTCCCCCCGCGCGCCAAACAAAACCGTTGTCGGGTGGATTAAAGTGAATGTTGATGGAGCTCTCTTACTTTCTGGCATCGCTAGCACGAGAGCTATCATTCAGGATGAACTTGGTCACAGAATTGCTACTATTGGGCACCAACTAGAACATTGGGGTATTAGGCAAGTGGAACTCCAAGCTGCATTTTCATTACAATCCATATGTGATCCTTGGATGCTTGAATGCAAAGGTATTATCATTGAAAAGGACAACAATGTTTTCATTTTTTTGTAAGCCACTATGAAGAAAGAAATATGGAAGCATTCACCAAATGTGGCCCCTGAATTTGATTTTCTTCTTTCCTTTAAGCAAGTACTTTTTGTGCATACATCACATGACCATAACAAGGCTGCTCTTTTTTGAGTGATGTCCGCCTTGAATTGCTCTTTTATTTTGATGCATGTAGAGGAAGATAGGGATTTGTCTACCATACTTGTAGATAACATAAACACATTTTTTTAAAGCCCAAAAAGACTAATATATTAACTAGAAAGAAAGATACAGATACAATGTGTGGGAGGGCCCAAACATGACACCCTGCCCACACATAACCATAAGTGGTTCCAAAACTAGAAAATACAAAAAAGTACATTAAAGACTTGAAGAAAAAGCCTAAAAGTGTCAAAATACATAGTATCAGGTGGCTAGAGAGCAACCCAATTTGATTTTGCCTATGTTTCTGATTCTAAGGAATGAGCAAGCTAATAAGTAGGTAAGATGATTGTCATTGTCAGTAGTAACCAATGTATCATCCAATATGTTCCCAAGCTGGAGTTGGCTTTCATTCTTCTTCTTCCTCCTGGAATAAATTTGCATTTCTCTTTCGAAGATTGGCTCACCTAATCTTGGTCTAAAGTGTGTTGGAAAAGTGCAGGTTGTTGAACATTAGAAGCGACTGCATGTTATGCATGCTGATCTATTATTGGATCAAAGGAGCACTCTCGTGTGTCTTGAAATGTAAGTGAGCATTCTTCAATAACAGTGGGTGGTATAATCACAACTGGATCTGTAGTTGTAGGACTATCAACATTGAGGGGCTTATTGTAAGCAGTTACTAAGGAGTAGAAAATTTTCAAGTTAAACAGATGTAATTTTAAACCCGGAAACTTTATCCAAATTGGAATAATAGGGGACTCCACTTTTGGATCAAAACCAACAGTCCACTTCAGAATTTTTATAAAACGGTTGTCGATCTTGATAACTTTCCGAGAAAAAAATGCGAGTGTAATCGACATCGTGAGACAACTGAATCAATATGTGTAGACCGTCTAAGTAAACCAATATTTCAACTGCCAAACAGCTTCATAGCATCAAATTCTTTTCGAATGATCTCAAGTTTTGGGTGACCAAAAGAAAAATTTTCCATTAGAGCAAAACGCCACAAAGATGCGAGAGTATTGGTTTCAACCTCTATAAGAATAAGAGTAGGCTTCCCATTTTTCTTTTCCAGTTTGTTTATGAAGGTGTGATTGACAACACCTTCAAGAGCCTCATGAAATGATTGTGGAACATTGCAAGATTTACCTATATGAAAACCAGTCTCTGAATCTGAAAGGGGAGCACGAGTAGGAATAGAGAGGCCGTCGGCGGCAACTATAGTAGCATAGGAATGAAGAGTTGATGTCATCTCTGCCGACAAGATGCTCTGTCGGACAGGAAACAAGGACGTCGGGGTGAAATCGCAGTTGTCGAACGCAGTCGCAGCAGTGAGCCGCAGAACAACAGCTCGACGGGAAAGCGCGAAGGATAGATCCGCGCAGCATGATGAGACGAGTCGATGACGACGAGACGACGAGACTGGAAGTACCTTAAGGAGGGATCAACGAAGGTAGGAGGGATCGACGAAGGCAGGATTAGTAGTCGAGTACGAGAGTTTCGTCGTCGAGCACGACGGTAAAGCCGAAGGTCAAGCCAGGGAATCGTCATCGGGCGAAACCCTAGCAGAGTAGCTCGCCACTGACGGCATTATATATATATCACAACATAACTACATACATGCATAATTTTTATAATTTTTTATATAGCAATACAGATGCAACTTTCAAGGAAACGAAAACGATGCAAAATTTGTCACATACGTTAAAATGGAAACAAGAGAAAGAAAAATAATGTCTCAAATAACATGACATGGTTTCGTACTCACTGATTTCACCCCAGAGCCCAGAAACCTAGTCGGCGACACACTGCAATGCGTCTGCGCACGATCCCGACTCCAGCACTATAGATCGAGTCGAGAGCTCCCTCGGCTGAGAAGAACGAGAGGAGGAATGGAATGTTGAAATTAGCGTGAAAAAATGGTTTACACTCATAGATTTCTCCTCCGAGCTCTCTACCGTGAACTACAGCTCCCAGACCACCGCTCGCCCACACTACTCGCAGATGTGCGCTATGTTGCGATCGCAACTCCCCCACTTGGACCATCTACTAAGCGAAACTAAGAGGGAGGGAGAGCCGTGCGAACGAAACAGAGAGGGAGAGAAGAGATGCAAAGCTCCAAAAAGGATTTTTCCCCCCATTCGACGGGAACAGCGAGTTAAATATTGTGTGGTTAAGTCGGTGGGAACAGCGAGTCGAGATTAGGGAGGGTAATTAAAGGTTAATTAGGTTAATTAAACTTGTATTTTCAAATTTTTATATTTCTCATTCCATTCAAAATTTATATGTAGAGCTTTGTATAGAATTGATCGCTTAGACGCGTAAAATCTTATAAAATTGATTTAGTTGAAATCTGAAGAATTTGAAATTTGAGGTACCAATTTTTCAAAATGGATTATTACACATATTCTCTCACATGATTTAAAAAGATAACGAGATACGTGTAGATCAGCAATTATTGGTTGAATTCTCGATCGACAATCAACTACAAGAGCAAGTTTGGTGTAAGGTAGTTCTGATGGACGCATGTCAAATTCTGTTGGGAAGACCGTGGCAGTTCGACCAGAAGATCCAGAATGACAAATTCAAGAACACCTACACGTTTAAGAAGGATGGGAAGCACATTATCTTATTACTTATCAAGAATGTGAAGGGCATCATATACACAGAAGAATCGTTAGTCTCAAGGGTCACCTTCCTACAGTCAGTTTGAGAAGCACCAATAGCGCCAACGTTAGTCATCCTAGAAGGTACCAACGCTAAAAGGAAAATATCCACATGTCTACAACTGCTCATGCACGACTTTAACGACGTCATGACCGACATCCTTCCAAATGGCCTACCACCACTAAGGGACATACAACAAGCCATGGAACTAATACCAGAATAAGTGTTACCAAATCGCCACGCCTACAAATTGTGACTCGCAGAGTATGAGAAGCTCTAAAGTCAGGTGCAGGATCGTGTTACAAGAGGATTAGTCTATGAAAGAACCAATCCAGGTGTCCCCGCCCTTATAGTACCCAAGAAAGATGGTTCTGGGCAGATGTGCATTGACAGCAATGTCATTGAAAAAATTACCATCAAATACCGATTTCCCATACTATGCATCGACAATCCTTTAAATCAGTTGCATAAAGCCACCGACTTTTCAAAAATCGGTTTGCGCATTGGATAACATTAGATAAAAATGTGACCAGGAGACGAGTGGAAGACCGCCTTCAAGACACGAGATTGTCTCTACGAATATACATTTATGTCTTTCGAACTGAACAACGCACCTGGCACTTTCATTCGGCTGATGAATGAAGTGTTTCGACCCACATCAAAAAAATATGTAATGGTCTACTTCCACGATATTCTGGTCTATAGTGAATCAGAAGAGGACTAGCAACCTGCGAGCAGTATTCTAGGTTTTACGAGCTGAACAACTATACGCACTCCCGAAAAAATGACGCTTCATCCAATTATTTTTTTGGGCTACATCGTCTCTAGCACAAGCATTCACATTGACCCGACGAAGATCGAGGCAATCGTGAGCTGGACTGCGCCACAATCATTCATCGAGCTACAACAATTTTCAGGATTAGCCGCTATCAAAGAATCATCAGAACCTTCAGCACTCTCACTGCCCCCTCACAGAACTGTTGAAAAGAAAAGAATGCACTTGGACAGTCACGACTCAGACTAGCTTCGACACTCTAAAAGAAAAAGTGACCCGGGTACGAGTTCTAACCTTCCCAGATTTCAACCAACTGTTCAAGGTCGAGTGTGGCGCATCATGCATGGGAATTGGAGTAGTACTCAGCCAAGGTGGTCATCTGATCCTTTCTTTCAGTGAAAAACTAAATGATGCACAACAAAAATATTCAACCTACGACAAGAATTTTAAACCATTATCCGAGCCCTGGAGCACTGGAGTCATTATCTACTAACAAATGAGTTCACCATGTTCACAGATCATGGAGCTTTAAAATTCCTAAACAGTCAGAGCAAACTAAAAGGATAACACGCCACGTGGATAGAATTCCTAGTTTCATTCAAATTCATGCTCAAACACAAAGTTGGGAGTCAGAACCGCATCGCGGACGCGCTGAGCCGTTGTCACTTAGTTATTACATACATGCAGACTCACGATGTAAACTTTGAGATTATAAAAAACTCAGACAAGACGGGTGAAGACTTCCAGAAATAGGAGAATGGTGTCAAGAGAAACCTAAGGGGCGGTACTACTAAACAGACGGTTACTTGATCCGTTAAAAAAAATTATGCATTCTCTGATGCACACTGCGAGAGGCCATCGTCCAGGAAAACCATAGTTGCGGATTGGCTCGTCATTTTAGCAGGGATAAGACTCGAACCCATAAGAGATGTGGAGCGACAGGTCCGATAGTGTAGGATTTGTCATATCGCCAAAACCCGCGGAAAGAATACAACATTATACTCTTTTACCGGTGCTTGAAGCGCCATAGGTCGACTACAGCATGGACTTCGTGGTAGGACTTCCCTGCACACAAAGGAACAATGACTCTGTAATGGTGGTCATCGACCGTTTCTCAAAGATGGCATATTTTGCGACCTGTCATCGGTCGGATGCTAAACGCATCTCACATTGCCAATTTGTAATTCTGCTAGATCGTACGACTTCAAGGCATTCCCAGGAGCATCACTTCCCATCGGGACGTCAAATTTCTGAGCAACTTCTAGCAAACCATTTGGAGCAACTTAGGCACTAAACTTCACTTTAGTTTTGCAGCATATCCTCAAACAAATGGACAGACCGGAGAAGGTAAGAGGGGCTTTAGGAATCTTTTTTTATGTTTTACAGGAAAGACATCAAGCAATAGGATCTCATTCTTGTGCAAACCGAATTCTCTTACAACAGATCCACAAGCCAGACAACAGAACGCACACCATTTGAAATTGTGCGCGGGTGCAACCCGCGCACAAATCTTGAATTGGTCCCTGTAATACCCACATCAGATATCAATGAGGATACTAATGAACGTGCCCACCAGATTCAACAACTCCACGAGGAAGTTGGGAAAGCAATTATGAATTAGAAACACAAATACTAATCACAAGCAAACAAATCCAGAAAAATGGTAACATTTCAATAAGGAGAACTCGTATGGATCAGACTAAGAAAGATCGATTTCCCCGGAGAGCTTACAGCAAACTCAAGCCCAGAGCCCGTGAACTTTACGCATTCTTAAAAAACTAAATGATAATGCATACAAAATAAACTTCCTAAAAGACTCAATAATTTCGGCAACATATAATGTCGTGAATCTCACTCCATACCACAATGAACCAGAAGCTTCGATAAATGACATAGAAGATCCCCCAACCCTAAGAGATTGAAGCGAGGTTGCTTACAACCTGTCGGACCAGGCAAAATGAGAAGTCGATCCAGCCTTCCCACTGGATTGAACCAGACCGGTCCAATTTCATTTAAGTTCTGCCCCTCCTCCTGTGCCCGATTCGCTCCACTCCACCTGTGCCCTATTCTTCTACCTCCTCTCCTAACCATTGCAATCTCCCGTTTTCACATCCTTCCTTTCCTAGGATCTTGTCTTTGTTGTCTCCCTTCCTCCCCTATTTATGCATGTTCTTTTCTTTAAGTCCAATCAATTGTTTTGTTAATTTTTTATTTCAGGTGTGCCTTCCTAGTGTTCCTCTTCGATGGATGTATCCTGCGGCAAATAGTGCTACATCTGTATTTCGCCCAAGTGGTATGCATCTCCGCTCTGTCCCTTCCTCCCT
>JXCR01128502.1:36712-54750 GCA_002079205.1 Phalaenopsis hybrid cultivar | reverse complement strand
AATGAATGTTTGTAAACTTAATGTTATTTATTCATATAATATGCAAGAGTGTGTGCATATAATTTGTAATTTCTTGTTGAACTTGTATGTAGTTTCTGCTTCAAGGTATCTTGAAGCTTCACATTAGTTTTGAAGCTTCATTTGATCTGTTATTCATGATTTCCAACTCTTCTTTTTGATAACTATACTTCTTTGTCAACGTTTAGACTCTTCTCAGTTGGGTTTAGTTGTGAATGGTTATTCTTTATTTCTTTTGTTGTCTTATCATGTATTTAGCCGCTCTTCTAAATATTTGTTTTGTTATTGACTTGTTAATAGCGCACTGTATAGGTGACTTTTTCTTGATCAAGGGGCCTTTAACTTCTTTGGCTAGCATGCTTCTTGTATATTTGAGATTATTTTGGGATACTCGGTAGTTCATATTGTGGTTTAAACTAGGCTTGCTTTAACTTCTTAATAGTTATTGATTTTCATTTTAAATTTGGACTGAAATTTGTTTTTAGTTTTATATTTACAAGTTTACTATTAGCGAATGATTATGTTGACCTATATAGATATTCCATATTTAATTCAATCAAACGAAGTGATCACAATGAAAGATAGATGTATTACAAGAGCTTAGATCAAATTATCGATTGTAATAAAAATTATTCAATTATTGCTCGTTTAAAAAAAAAAGGATTATACTTATGCATCCAGAATATTGAAATTTTCTTGAAGGAATCTCCATGATCAATTTGACCAAACATGATTAAAATGACATATGACAAACATGGCGTTGCATAAATCAAGGATGAAATGCCTTCATTGCAATCAAAATAATCCAATTGTTGTTCGTTTATAAAATGAATTACTACTATGTATATGGACTGTTAAAATTATCAAGAAATTTCTCTTACGATCAATTCAATCAAAAGCAACCAAAATGACAGACAATGGATGTGTCATTGTGCAAATAGTGTTTGTAATATATCAGTCTCTATAAAAACAACTCAATTGTTGCTTGTTTGCAAAATGAACTGCACAAGACGATCTACTAAAGAGGCATCATTGCGCGAATTTGGCTTGAAATATCTCGTCCAAAATTGAAACTAATCAAACTTTGCTAGTTTCTAATTGGACTGTATTGTTATGTTTTGAATATCGAAAATACTTATGATAGATACCAATATTGCATAGGGGTCGTAGCAAAAGAGTAAAACACAAATTTGTATGAACCTGGAGAGATGGCATGCAATATAAGGTGTGAATGAAGAAATTATGAACAACACAAAAAAAAAGAGAGAGAGAAGCTGATTATAGTTATCAAAATTTTAACTTATTTTTAAGGAGGATTCAAGTCTGAGAATGCTGCACAAACTAATATAAAATAAATATGTCTTCATGTATTCTAAAAAATGCGTTAACACATTTGAACCTAAAATCTAAGAATGTTGTACAGATTGAAGATGAGATAAACTCAATTTGCTTTTGTGATGAGAAAGGTGCTACTATTTTGAAAATAAAAGCTCTTTCTTCTCAAAGTAAAAATCGGACCCATCAAACTACACTTATTCACAAGCGAGACATCGTGCTTACAATGTAAGGTTGTTTTATATTTCAATTCTAATTTTCCATGCTCCTTGGAGCTGACAAGATTTCAACCTTGTGACAAGCATTATACAATAAGCTTAAAACGACCAAAGATTCAATTTTTTATTTACATAAGAGTTGAAGACCTCTTTTAAAAAGAACAAATCTTTTTTAATATAAACTTTTGATTTCAAACTTATAAGGAATAATCACGATTTTAAATCTATCAAACTGATTCTCTACACATGGGGCAGAGGTTACGAAGATCGTAAAACAACTAGTATTAAAATAAACTAAAATGATATGCAAACTATGAACATGATTCTGTACAAGTAAGAGGCATAGTCAATAAGGTTTAGAACAATCAATCAAATACTCTTATAGTGGGCATTGTTATAGTACTTCATAACTTGAGTGAGTTTATTTCAAATTTCAAATACTCAAATTGCATATACAAACGTGTTGGGAAATTTCACAATAATGGTAGTCGTGTTGATAAAAAAATCTTAGTTAAAGACATCATTGTTACTATATTACCCACAATTTGTTATATAAATTCAGGCTTAAATTTTGATAAAATATGAAAGTTTCAAGAAAACTACAAGATTTTAAGAACTTTCTAGTAAATTCTATCACCCTTAAGCTTAAAGTAATAATTTATTCATCATTTGCATTAGTTTATCAAGGTTTTAAATGTAAGATTAATCTAAGCTAGCAAAGAGTCAATATCATATCATGCATATTTTTATGGTCACTCTTAAATAATCTCACATTCGTAAGGATGTGCATGTGTCATTTAATCATGTGATTTTTTTGCTATCAAATGATATCACAAAAGAAGTAGTTAAGATTAGTGTCCTCAGACTAATTGCTCGCACAAAATGACACAACTATATTACAGTCACGCCCAAAGATTGATTAGTCCCCAATGGTTCAACCCCCTCTAGTTGTGAACCATGTGATGCACTTGATATGGCTCAAAAGCTTTTTTTTAGTTAATGTTAATTTAAAATTGTCCTCATAGAAAAATATCTACCCTTGTTCGATAAGGTTTCTTTTGATGATGCAACACATAGTTGTTGATAAAGAAGTTTTTATCAGGTTAGGTCGATTTTCCTCACCATCAGCTTTAAGCTATATAGGCAGCGAAGTTTGGAATCTAAAGCCAAAACGTGTGCTAATATACGCTAAGCACTTCTCATCTGGTGGCTAGCTTTAACTGAAAGTTTTATCTCATCATTGATAAAGTTTTATCTCATCATTAATGATGAGATACCTGATGTTAAAATTCTGATAAAATGAGGGTGAATTTTATAGGTAATAACTTATCTAAAAATTTAATCTGTTCTTTAAAAAGTTGTCTCGGAACCACACATAGCTTTCCATGGAAGTCATGCTCGAATTTTCAATGTCCACAATAATACATGCATTGTTCTTTTTCCTTGTTTTAAAAATTATATGTGGTACTCTTTTGACTTCTTTAGGTACAAATCGTGCAAGATGTTGAGTATGAACTGCCTGTTGGAGTTGGCATTGCATCTGATCCCATGGCCGTGCGTCGCGGTGGGAAGAAGCTTCCCATGGAAGATGTCTGTTACTGCAGATGGCCCCTTCCTGGTGTTGAACAGGTGATTACAAAACCATATTTTTGTCAACCCTTTTTTTAATAATGGTTAACATGCTCTACCTGCATTGCAGTTTGGACTATTTGGTATTTTTGATGGACATGGTGGGGCTGGAGCAGCCAGAGCGGCTAGCAAGTGTGTTTTCTGCTTTATATTTTTTTTTGTTTGCCTACTTGTATTTTGCATGTTTGCATTATTTGTTGTATTTGATAGCCTTCTATATTTATGAAGTACAATATCTATCTACTGTAGTTTCTTTTATGTATTTGTAAGCAGAACCTCAATTATGGTTTGTTTATTATTTGTTGTCTTTTTTCATTGCAGTTGCCATCTTTAGGTTATGAATTGTGCATTTCTCGTATCATTACTGCAGGAGAAATCTGAAGTAGTCCTGTTTCTCCCTTTTTTTTTTATTTTTTTTAGTTTTCTGATTTTCTCACAATATACACTAGAAAAGATTTAGTTTATCTCACATTGTATGTAACATATCTACAAATAAGTTTTCTTTTTAGTAAGTTCCTGGTCCCTTCTTCAAACAATTCCACAATTGATCCACAGTTAGGTTCTATTTGTTTTGCATTTTTGTATTGACTACAAGCTAAATTACATAATTGATACCGTTCTAGTGCTCTTAGAAGGAGTTTAGGAAGCAGGATTTGTGGGAGGTGGTTTTGAGATGACAAGGGTAAGGTAATATGCGAGTTTGACGACAATCTGATGGGGATACGCATCGTTAGGCGGTTGTCCTGGCTGAGAACAGCAAGGAGAGCTCCGAAACGATGTTGTACGTGGTTCCAGGAGGTTCACCACATGTTCTTAAGTAAGATACAAACATATCAATTGCAAAGCGAAGATCATACAATACTACTAAAGCGGAAAATTAGATATTACAATCTTCAAGATACTCAAAAAAATCATAAGTGCAAGATATAAATATGAAAAAGCTAGAAAAATAAAACACTTGTTGAAATTGAAAAGATAATGGGATCGTGCGGTCTAGCACCTTGCGATCATGAAAGTTAACAATTTTGCGATATCACAGAATAACCACGATCTGACTTGTCACAAAATTGCAAAATTCTCAAATTTCGTACTCTTGCGGTTCTCTTGTGCACGGAACGACAACGTCCCATAATTCAAACACTTGCTCTTCTTATGAACTAGGAGGGACTTCCTTCTCTAGAAATTTTTGGAATCGATCTACCACCATGATAAAATTATTATATTGTGGGGAGCCCCGCTACAAAGCTTATGCTCACATCCACCCAAGACAACTTTTAAACAAATTTGTCATTCCAATGCTATTATGGTAGAATGAATATCCATTATTTTTTGGCACAACCAAAATTGGAATTGCACTGACAAGTATTCTCACGAATCAAGCATCAAGCTATTAAATCCATAACTTGCTTCTCCTACTTCTCGTACTCGGCTAGGCATATTTGATAAACATGTCTGGAAGAACTGAACCTGGAATGAAATCTATGATATGTTGGACCACCTATAATGGCAATCACTTAGGAGATAAACTGTCAATCAGGGCATCCAACAACTCTCTCAACAGGGGTTGCCTTTTCTCTGATATCGGCTCCTTAAATTCATTATCTTTTAGGACATTCAATTTTAATTATATTTTGACCTCTCTATTGGGCTCAGCTTGAATTACTGACATTGTTTCCTTGTTAGCTAGAAGTTGAGATT
Source organism: Phalaenopsis hybrid cultivar (assembly GCA_002079205.1). NCBI lineage: Eukaryota > Viridiplantae > Streptophyta > Magnoliopsida > Asparagales > Orchidaceae > Phalaenopsis > Phalaenopsis hybrid cultivar. The sequence goes on along the minus strand of JXCR01128502.1, from coordinate 49,852 downwards.
CCTATCTGATGTCTTCATTCTCTAATGTGTCGCTATCTATTTCTTCAAATACCCATGTTTAATGAAAGATACTATTCTTATATTTGGGAAATCTGATTCAATATGCCCAAAATCATGACACTTGAAACACTTTTGGTGAGTTTTGGTGTTGGGGGCTCCATCTTTTCTCCACTCCGGACTGGTTTCTCCTAAAGTGGGGTTGGCTTAGATGGCATGCCCCATTAGGTGTACTTTTGTTGTTCGATCTTGGGGTTGAACTTAGTTTGTACGGCGTGGCGGTCACTTGGTGACGTTGCTATTTCTGCTCCTTTAAAGCTACAGTTTGTACATCAAGTAGGGACTAATATGGTTGCCGTTACACTAGATACAAATAGACCCCCGTCTTTCAAGATACCTCGCTACAGTGTGTTCCTACGATTCCAGAAACTCACATTTTAATATGATTTAAACAAATTTAGCTGTGTACTCTATAGAAGAATTTCTCTGATGCATGATGGAGTTTTATGAACATATCTCGTCGGTAATATAGAGGAAGGTATTTGCATTGCTTTTCCCTTTTCATCTTGAAACCAGGTGGTGATCTTACTGTTTTTCCCGTTTTTGATGATGCTTTAGGTTCTACTATCATAAGAAAGCATTCTTCCCAAACTTAATAGTGCCTAATTTGACCCTCCTGTTGGGTGGTGTATCTTTGTACTCAAAGACCCGGTTTCATTTTCTGGAGTCACTACATGAATTCATGCAACCATCAAAATCAGGTAAGTCGATTTTCACTCTAACATCTAAACTTCTTTAATATTCAGCATCAAATCGACATAGCAAAAGTTTTTCATCTTATGAAGTGAAGGGATTCACTTCCTCCTTTTGATATCTTGAATCATTGTTGTGGTTATAAGTGATCTCAACAAATTATCTTTTCTCAAAGGCAACAAACCTCTATTATAGTTGGAAGATTGTCTGTTGCGTATTCTTCATAATAAGTCGTTGGACACCTCATTTAGGGTTTCTCCTTAGCGAAATAGCATCATTTCCTCCTAGTGTTAGGTGTTGGGATAGAATTTTGGTGAAGAAACAATGGTTGGATTTTATTCTGAAATTTAGGGTTCGGGCTAGGAATTGTGTTAGGAATGATTTCGGTATTGTAGGGACACACACACACACACACACATAGATATATAGAAAACCCAAAGGCTAATATATTAAAAAGAAATAAGGATACATATAGATTGTGTGGAAGCGCCCAAACATGACACTCTTTCCCCACGATAATCACCACATACAAATGATTCCAAACAAGAGAAAATACAGAAAATTACAAGAGACCTAAAGTAAAAAAAAATAAAAAATGCCAAAAAAAACGTAATATGAGGTAGCTAGAGAGCGACCCAATTTTGCTTTGCCTTTGCCTTTAGTTCTTGGAAAGGAGCCAGCTAATTAATTGGTAAGATGAGTGTCATTGCCAGTAGTGACCAAAGTATCATCCAATAAGTTCCCAAGCTCGAGTTGACCTTCAGTCTTCTTCTTCCTTCTGGAATAGACCTGTCATTCCTCATTCGAAGATTGACTCGCCTGATCAGTGGATTGATCTAAAGTGTGTCAGACATGTGCAGGATGTTGAACATTAGAAATAACTGCTTGTTGTATTAGCTAATCTTTGATTGAATCAAAGGAGCACTCTCGTGTTTTTTGGAATGTAAGTGAGCTTTCTTCAATAACAGTGAGTGGTATAAACACTTTTGGATCTGTATCTGTAGTATGATGCTCTTCATCAGGAGCTGTGATGTTGGATCGAGTTGCACCTTCTCAGCAGGGAGGGTAGGTGGCTGATCTTTAGCGATATCCAAATTCTGTCCTATGGTAGCTTTCTCTCTAGATGAAACAAATATGTCAAGAGTAGTGGGATTAGATCCATCCTTATTCACTTGATCTTTAAATTTCAAATTATGATGAAACTTATGGCATTTATCAAGTGTATGCCCAAACATCTTACAATGAGAACAATAAGACGGTTTATGCTCCACAAAGATTTGTTGTCAATATCCATTATAAGTTGTGCCCAACCAGACTTCAGTAACATCAGGTAAAGTAATATCTCTTTCCACAAGTATTCTGGCCACAGAAGGTCTCGTTAGGTTGAAAGTCGATAGATCTAGCTTCATAGGGCCCCCAAGTATGGCCCCAATAGAGTAAAAAACCTGATAATGAAAAAAGTGCAGCTTGAAACCTGGTAGATTAAATCATACGAGTACAGTATGAGGTTCATGATTGCGGTCAAAATCAGGAGACCACTTGAGTAGGTTCATTGATTTACCAGCAATGCTAAGATATTTTTTGAAGAAAATCCGAGTGTAGTCTTCAGCCACGGTTAATTGAATTAATACATGTCTCTCATCCATGAGCCATACTTTCCAATTTCCTGCTAATTTTATATCATAAAAACTTTTTCTGATAACTTTCATAGGTGGGTGCCCCACTGAAATTTTTCAATAATAGCAAATTTGAATTTGTCAGTCAGTGTTGAAATTTCTAACTCCGAGAAAAAGAGTGTTGTTTTCCCAATTTTTCTATTTGCATTCTTAATAAATGGATAGTCATCTGTCCTTATAACTTGAGGGGAAGACAACCGCCGTCTCCACCTGAGAATTACCTACCACATGGGCAAAGGAGGTTTTGCCAGGTTCAACGGAAGAAGAAGAAAGCCCAATCACAACAATTGGAAGCTCTGCCAAGTCGGTGAGAGGGCAGGAATGACGAGCTGAAGACGGTATGGGCGAAGCCGCAGAATGCCGCGCAGAAGACAAGAACCGAAGAAGATAACATGCGAACCTGTCAACGTTGAAATAGAATAGAGACGACGCGGCATATGTGAATTCTGCCGGCTTCAAATGTCGCAAACTCTAACCACTGTTGACGTCGAAGCAGCACGAGCCAACGATGACGGAGAGGACGGAGAGACAACATCGAAGAATAAATGTGAGGAAAGGAAATGATCTTATGCGAGAAGAGTTGTTAGGGTTCGACATGGGNTAAGGTTGTTTTATATTTCAATTCTAATTTTCCATGCTCCTTGGAGCTGACAAGATTTCAACCTTGTGACAAACATTATACAATAAGCTTAAAACGACCAAATATTTAGTTTTTTATTTACATAAGAGTTGAAGACCTCTTTTAAAAAGAACAAAACTTTTTTAATATAAACTTTTGATTTCAAACTTATAAGGAATAATCACGATTTTAAATCTATCAAACTGATTCTCTACACATGGGGCAGAGGTTACGAAGATCGTAAAACAACTAGTATTAAAATAAACTAAAATGATATGCAAACTATGAACATGATTCTGTACAAGTAAGAGGCATAGTCAATAAGGTTTAGAACAATCAATCAAGTACTCTTATAGTAGGCATTGTTATAGGACTTCATAACTTGAGTGAGTTTATTTCAAATTTCAAATACTCAAATTGCACATACAAACGTGTTGGGAAATTTCACAATAATGGTAGTCATGTTGATAAAAAAATCTTAGTTAAAGACATCATTGTTACTATACTACCCACAATTTGTTATATAAATTCAGGCTTAAATTCTGATAAAATATGAAAGTTTCAAGAAAACTACAAGNGTGATCACAATGAAAGATAGATGTATTACAAGAGCTTAGATCAAATTATCGATTGTAATAAAAATTATTCAAATATTGCTCGTTTAAAAAAAAAAGGATTTTACTTATGCATCTAGAATATTGAAATTTTCTTGAAGGAATCTCCATGATCAATTTGACCAAACATGATTAAAATGACATATGACAAACATGGCGTTGCATAAATCAAGAATGAAATGCCTTCATCTCAATCAAAATAACCCAATTGTTGTTTGTTTATAAAATGAATTACTACTATGTATATGTACTGTTAAAATTTTCAAGAAATTTCTCTTACTATCAATTCAATCAAAAGCAACCAAAATGATAGACAATGGATGTGTCATTGTGCAGATAGTGTTTGTAATGTATCACTCTCTATAAAAACAACTCAATTGTTACTTGTTTGCAAAATGAACTGCACAAGACGATCTACTAAAGATGCATCATTGCGCGAATTTGGCTTGAAATATCTCGACCAAAATTGAAACTAATCAAACTTTGCTAGTTTCTAATTGGACTATATTGTTATGTTTTGAATATCGAAAATACTTATGATAGATACCAATATTGCATAGGAGTTGTAGCAAAAGAGTAAAACACAAATTTGTATGAACCTGGAGAGATGACATGCAATATAAGGCGTGAATGAAGAAATTATGAACAACACAAAAAAAAAAGAGAGAGAAGCTGATTATAGTTATCAAAATTTTAACTTATTTTTAAGGAGGATTCAAGTCTGAGAATGCTGCACAAACTAATATAAAATAAATGTCTTCATGTATTCTAAAAAATGCGTTAACACATTTGAACCTAAAATCTAAGAATGCTGTACAGATTAAAGATGAGATAAACTCAATTTGCTTTTGTGATGAGAAAGGTGCAAATATTTTGAAAGCCTTGCTACTATTTTGAAAATAAAAGCTCTTTCTTCTCAAAGTAAAAACCGGACCCATCAAACTACACTTATTCACAAGCGAAACATCTTGCTTACAATGTAAGGTTGTTTTATATTTCAATTCTAATTTTCCATGCTCCTTGGAGCTGACAAGATTTCAACCTTGTGACAAACATTATACAATAAGCTTAAAACGACCAAATATTTAGTTTTTTATTTACATAAGAGTTGAAGACCTCTTTTAAAAAGAACAAAACTTTTTTAATATAAACTTTTGATTTCAAACTTATAAGGAATAATCACGATTTTAAATCTATCAAACTGATTCTCTACACATGGGGCAGAGGTTACGAAGATCGTAAAACAACTAGTATTAAAATAAACTAAAATGATATGCAAACTATGAACATGATTCTGTACAAGTAAGAGGCATAGTCAATAAGGTTTAGAACAATCAATCAAGTACTCTTATAGTAGGCATTGTTATAGGACTTCATAACTTGAGTGAGTTTATTTCAAATTTCAAATACTCAAATTGCACATACAAACGTGTTGGGAAATTTCACAATAATGGTAGTCATGTTGATAAAAAAATCTTAGTTAAAGACATCATTGTTACTATACTACCCACAATTTGTTATATAAATTCAGGCTTAAATTCTGATAAAATATGAAAGTTTCAAGAAAACTACAAGATTTTAAGAACTTTCTAGTAAATTCTATCACCCTTAAGCTTAAAGTAATAATTTATTCATCATTTGCATTAGTTTATCAAGGTTTTAAATGTAAGATTAATCTAAGCTAGCAAAGAGTCAATATCATATCATGCATATTTTTATGGTCACTCTTAAATAATCTCACATTCGTAAGGATGTGCATGTGTCATTTAATCATGTGATTTTTTTGCTATCAAATGATATCACAAAAGAAGTAGTTAAGATTAGTGTCCTCAGACTAATTGCTCGCACAAAATGACACAACTATATTACAGTCACGCCCAAAGATTGATTAGTCCCCAATGGTTCAACCCCCTCTAGTTGTGAACCATGTGATGCACTTGATATGGCTCAAAAGCTTTTTTTTAGTTAATGTTAATTTAAAATTGTCCTCATAGAAAAATATCTACCCTTGTTCGATAAGGTTTCTTTTGATGATGCAACACATAGTTGTTGATAAAGAAGTTTTTATCAGGTTAGGTCGATTTTCCTCACCATCAGCTTTAAGCTATATAGGCAGCGAAGTTTGGAATCTAAAGCCAAAACGTGTGCTAATATACGCTAAGCACTTCTCATCTGGTGGCTAGCTTTAACTGAAAGTTTTATCTCATCATTGATAAAGTTTTATCTCATCATTAATGATGAGATACCTGATGTTAAAATTCTGATAAAATGAGGGTGAATTTTATAGGTAATAACTTATCTAAAAATTTAATCTGTCCTTTAAAAAGTTGTCTCGGAACCACACATAGCTTTCCATGGAAGTCATGCTCGAATTTTCAATGTCCACAATAATAAATGCATTGTTCTTTTTCCTTGTTTTAAAAATTATATGTGGTACTCTTTTGACTTCTTTAGGTACAAATCGTGCAAGATGTTGAGTATGAACTGCCTGTTGGAGTTGGCATTGCATCTGATCCCATGGCCGTGCGTCGCGGTGGGAAGAAGCTTCCCATGGAAGATGTCTGTTACTGCAGATGGCCCCTTCCTGGTGTTGAACAGGTGATTACAAAACCATATTTTAGTCAACCCTTTTTTTAATAATGGTTAACATGCTCTACCTGCATTGCAGTTTGGACTATTTGGTATTTTTGATGGACATGGTGGGGCTGGAGCAGCCAGAGCGGCTAGCAAGTGTGTTTTCTGCTTTATATATTTTTTTGTTTGCCTACTTGTATTTTGCATGTTTGCATTATTTGTTGTATTTGATAGCCTTCTATATTTATGAAGTACAATATCTATCTACTGTAGTTTCTTTTATGTATTTGTAAGCAGAACCTCAATTATGGTTTGTTTATTATTTGTTGTCTTTTTTCATTGCAGTTGCCATCTTTAGGTTATGAATTGTGCATTTGTCATATCATTACTGCAGGAGAAATTTGAAGTAGTCCTGTTTCTCCCTTTTTTTTAATTTTTTTTAGTTTTCTGATTTCCTCACAATATACACTAGAAAAGATTTAGTTTATCTCACATTGTATGTAACTNATTATGGTTTGTTTATTATTTGTTGTCTTTTTTCATTGCAGTTGCCATCTTTAGGTTATGAATTGTGCATTTCTCGTATCATTACTGCAGGAGAAATCTGAAGTAGTCCTGTTTCTCCCTTTTTTTTTTATTTTTTTTAGTTTTCTGATTTTCTCACAATATACACTAGAAAAGATTTAGTTTATCTCACATTGTATGTAACATATCTACAAATAAGTTTTCTTTTTAGTAAGTTCCTGGTCCCTTCTTCAAACAATTCCACAATTGATCCACAGTTAGGTTCGATTTGTTTTGCATTTTTGTATTGACTACAAGCTAAATTACATAATTGATACCGTTCTAGTGCTCTTAGAAGGAGTTTAGGAAGCAGGATTTGTGGGAGGTGGTTTTGAGATGACAAGGGTAAGGTAATATGCGAGTTTGACGACAATCTGATGGGGATACGCATCGTTAGGCGGTTGTCCTGGCTGAGAACAGCAAGGAGAGCTCCGAAACGATGTTGTACGTGGTTCCAGGAGGTTCACCACANATTTGTTTTGCATTTTTGTATTGACTACAAGCTAAATTACATAATTGATACCGTTCTAGTGCTCTTAGAAGGCGTTTAGGAAGCAGGATTTGGGGGAGGTGGTTTTGAGATGACATGGGTAAGGTAATATGCGAGTTTGACGACAATTTGATGGGGATAAGCATCGTTAGGCGGTTGTCCTGGCTGAGAACAGCAAGGAGAGCTGTACGTGGTTCCAGGAGGTTCACCACCTGTTCTTAAGTAAGATACAAACATATCAATTGCAAAGCGAAGATCATACAATACTACTAAAGCGGAAAATTAGATATTACAATCTTCAAGATACTCAAAAAAATCATAAGTGCAAGATATAAATATGAAAAAGCTAGAAAAATAAAACACTTGTTGAAATTGAAAAGATAATGGGATCATGCGGTCTAGCACCTTGCGATAATGAAAGTTAACAATTTTGCGAACAGAATAACCACGATCTGACTTGTCACAAAATTGCAAAATTCTCAAATTTCGTACTCTTGCAGTTCTCTTGTGCACGGAACGACAACGTCCCATAATTCAAACACTTGCTCTTCTTATGAACTAGGAGGGACTTCCTTCTCTAGAAATTTTTGGAATCGATCTACCACCATGATAAAATTATTATATTGTGGGGAGCCCCACTACAAAGCCTATGCTCACATCCACCCAAGACAACTTTTAAACAAATTTGTCATTCCAATGCTATTATGGTAGAATGAATATCCATTATTTTTTGGCACAACCAAAATTGGAATTGCACTGACAAGTATTCTCACGAATCAAGCATCAAGCTATTAAATCCATAACTTGCTTCTCCTACTTCTCGTACTCGACTAGGCATATTTGATAAACAAGTATGTCTGGAAGAACCGACCCTGGAATGAAATCTATGATATGTTGGACCACCTATAATGGCAATCACTTAGGAGATAAACTGTCAATCAGGGCATCCAACAACTCTCTCAACAGGGGTTGCCTTTTCTCTGATATCGGCTCCTTAAATTCATTATCTTTTAGGACATTCAATTTTAATTATATTTTGACCTCTCTATTGGGCTCAGCTTGAATTACTGACATTGTTTCCTTGTTAGCTAGAAGTTGAGATTCCTATCTGATGTCTTCATTCTCTAATGTGTCGCTATCTATTTCTTCAAATACCCATGTTTAATGAAAGATGCTATTCTTATATTTGGGCAATCTGATTCAATATGCCCAAAATCATGACACTTGAAACACTTTTGGTGAGTTTTGGTGTTGGGGGCTCCATCTTTTCTCCACTTCGGACTGGTTTCTCCTAAAGTGGGGTTGGCTTAGATGGCATGCCCCATTAGGTGTACTTTTGTTGTTCAATCTAGGGGTTGAACTTTGTTTGTACGGCGTGGCGGTCACTTGGTGACGTTGCTATTTCTGCTCCTTCAAAGCTACAGTTTGTACATCAAGTAGGGACTAATATGGTTGCAGTTACACTAGATACGAATAGATGAACCCCGTCTTTCAAGATACCTCGCTACAGTGTGTTCCTACGATTCCAGAAACTCACATTTTAATATGATTTAAACAAATTTAGATGTGTACTCTATAGAAGAATTTCTCTGACGCATGATGGAGTTTTATGAACATATCCTGTCGGTAATATAGAGGAAGGTATTTGCATTGCTTTTCCCTTTTCATCTTGAAACCAGGTGGTGATCTTACTGTTTTTTCCCGTTTTTGATGATGCTTTAGGTTCTACTATCATAAGAAAGCATTCTTCCCAAACTTAATAGTGTCTAATTTGACCCTCCTGTTGGGTGGTGTATCTTTGTACTCAAAGACCCGGTTTCATTTTCTGGAGTCACTACATGAATTCATGCAACCATCAAAATCAGGTAAGTCGATTTTCACTCTAACATCTAAACTTCTTTAATATTCAACTTAAAATCGGCGTAGCAAAAGTTTTTCATCTTATGAAGTGGAAGGGATTCACTTCCTCCTTTTGATATCTTTAATCATTGTTGTGGTTATAAGTGATCTCAACATATTATCTTTTCTCAAAGGCAACAAACCTCTATTATAGCTGGAAGATTGTCCGTTGCGTATTCTTCATGATAAGTCGTTGGACACCTCATTTAGGGTTTCTCCTTAGCGACATGGCATCATTTCCTCCTGGTTAGATTTTCGATGGATGTAGGATTGCAAATCAATGTTGGTCGGGGGTTTAGGTTCTGGTGTTAGGTGTCGGGATAGAATTTTGGTGAAGAAACAATGGTTGGATTTTATTCTGAAATTTAGGGTTCGGGCTAGGAATTGTGTTAGGAATGATTTCGGTATTGTAGGGACACACACACACACACACACATAGATATATAGAAAACCCAAAGGCTAATATATTAAAAAGAAATAAGGATACATATAAATTGTGTGGAAGTGCCCAAACATGACACTCTTTCCCCACGATAACCACCGCATACAAATGATTTCAAAAAAGAGAAAATACAGAAAGTTACAAGAGACCTAAAGTAAAAAAAAAATAAAAAATGCCAAAAAAACATAATATGAGGTAGCTAGAGAACGACCCAATTTTGCTTTGCCTTTGCCTCTAGTTCTTGGAAAGGAGCCAACTAATTAATTGGTAAGATAAGTGTCATTGACAGTAGTGACCAAAGTATCATCCAATAAGTTCCCAAGCTCGAGTCGACCTTCAGTCTTCTTCTTCCTTCTGGAATAGACCCGTCATTCCTCATTTGAAGATTGGCTCGCCTGATCAATGGATAGGTCTAAAGTGTGTCAGACATGTGTAGGATGTTGAACATTAGAAATAACTGTTTGTTGTACTAGCTAATCTTTGATTGAATCAAATGAGCACTCTCGTGTTTTTTGGAATGTAAGTGAGCTTTCTTCAATAACAGTGAGTGGTATAAACACTTTTGGATCTGTATCTGTAGTATGATGCTCTTCATCAGGAGCTGCGATGTTGGATCGGGTTGCACCTTCTCAGCAGGGAGGGTAGGTGGCTGATCTTTAGCGATATTCAAATTCTGTCCTATGGTAGCTTTTTCTCTAGATGAAACAAATATGTCAAGAGTGGTGGGATTAGATCCATCCTTATTCACTTGATCTTTAGATTTCAAATTAGGATGAAACTTATGGCATTTATCAAGTGTATGCCCAAACATCTTACAATGAGAATAATAAGGCGGTTTATGCTCCACGAAGATTTATTGTCAATATCCATTATAAGTTGTGCCCAACCAGATTTCAGTAACATCAGGTAAAGTAATATCTCTTTCCACAAGTATTCTGACCACAGAAGGTCTCGTTAGGTTGAAAGTCGGTAGATCTAGCTTCATAGGGCCCCTAAGTATGTCACCAATAGAGTAAAGAACCTGATAATAAAAAAAATGCAGCTTGAAACCTTGTAGATTAAATCATACGGGTACAGTAGGAGGTTCATGATTGCGGTCAAAATCAGGAGACCACTTGAGTAGCTTCATTGATTTACGAGTAATGCTAAGATTTTTTTTGAAGAAAATCTGAGTATAGTCTTCAGTCACGGTTAATTAAATTAATACATGTCTCTCATCCATGAGCCATACTTTCCACCTTCCTGCTAATTTTATATCATCAAAACTTTTTCTGATAACTTTCATAGGTGGGTGCCCCACTGAAATTTTCCAATAAGTGCAAATTTGAATTTGTCAGTCAGTGTTGAAATTTCTAACTCCGAGAAAAAGAGTGTTGTTTTCCCAATTTTCTTGTTTGCATTCTTAATAAATGGATAGTCATCTGTCCTTATAACTTGAGGGGAAGACAACCGTCGTCTCCACCTGAGAATTACCTACCACATGGGCAAAGGAGGTTTTACCAGGTTCAACCGAAGAAGAAGAAAGCTCCATCACAACAATTAAAAGCTCTGCCAAGTCGGTGAGAGGGTAGGAATGACGAGCCGAAGACGGTATGGGCGAAGCCGCAGAATGCCGCGCAGAAGGCAAGAACCGAAGAAGACAACGTGCGAACCTGTCAACGTTGAAATAGAATAGAGACGACGCAGCATATGCGAATTCAGTCGGCTTCAAATGTTGCAAACTCTAACCACTATTGACGTCGAAGCAACACGAGCCAACGATGACGGAGAGACAACATCGAAGAAGAAATGTGAGTAAAGGAAATGATCTTATGCGATAAGAGTTGCTAGGGTTCGACATGGGTNATATATATATATATATATATATATATATATATATATATATATATATATATATATATATATATATATCCCAAAAAATTTAGAGTTTGTTTGGTTCTGATACTAGATGATACCGTTCTAGGGTTCCTAAAAGGTCTCTAGGAAGCAGGATTTATGAGGAGGTGGTTGTGGGATGACAAGGGAAAGGTACTATGGGTCTTCAAGTTATTACAATCTCCAAGATATTCAAACAAAACCAAAAATCCAAAAAAAAACAAGAAATACAAGTCAGAATTTGTTTCCGGCTAGAAAGAAACCCTAATTAGAAGAAAAGCNGATGACAAGGGAAAGGTACTATGGGTCTTCAAGTTATTACAATCTCCAAGATATTCAAACAAAACCAAAAATAAAAAAAAAACAAGAAATACAAGTCAGAATTTGTTCCCGGCTAGAAAGAAACCCTAATTAGAAGAAAAGTGAAAGGAAAAAAGCTACAAAAGGAAAACACTCTTGTTGAAATCGGAAACATGACGAGATTGTGCTGTCTAGCTCTCCTACTATCATGAAAGTTAATGATACCGTGATATCGTGAAATTACCGTAATCTGGATTGTCATGGAATTGTAGATTTCCCAAATTTCACATTTTTGCCACCCGAACAAGACGGTGGTTTCNCTCTTGTTGAAATCGGAAACATGACGAGATTGTGCTGTCTAGCTCTCCTACTATCATGAAAGTTAATGATACTGTGATATCGTGAAATTACCGTAATCTGGATTGTCATGGAATTGTAGAATTCCCAAATTTCACATTTTTTCCACCCGAGCAAAACGGTGGTTTGCTGTAATTCAAACACTTATGCATCAATGACTTAAGCAGATAATAAAATAAGAATTTGTGGTTGTTTTACTTTCACGTTTTAAATTGTGTCAAATGCATTAAATTTGTCCAAGACACTGTGTTTGGCCTATGTATTTTTTTGAATTATGAAAATTATGTTCTCTATCCAAGTATTCATGTTACTAAGATTGCCACATCCCTTCTTTCTTATTTCAACTTTTCCTGTCAAAAAGCTTCACATTTCTCTTGATTTTTTATCTGACTGAAAATGAGATGCAGCTTCCGAATATGTAATGCCCGCATGGCTGTCCATGTGCTCACCAGCGCATGTCATAATTGCTATGGGGGTATATAATGAATGAACAATTTTGTTCAATTTAAGAGTTTTGATATTCTTGGATGCAAAATCACTTGTTGAAGCTTCATTTGATTGTTTTATATCAGTACATGTGATTATGGAAGCCCTTGTATTATATTTTTTTGGTGGAGCCACCATTGAAACTTTTTATTCATTGATCTCATTGGATGTCTAATCAGACTAGGTAATACATTTTTTAATAATGTTTATTTATTTAATTAAATTGGCATTTATATATTATCTTTTTAGGGCTTATTTATGTTAACAAATAAACATTACGATGTACTAGTCCAAGCAACATTACGATGTAATAGTCCAAGCAATGTTATTTCATGAAATGTTCTTTATACCTTTATTAGACCAGTTGATGAATACAAATTTATTTTTATAGTTAGATTACTTAAAAAGATATTTTAATTATTTGATTGCTGTCTTATTGCTAAATTGTTCCGTGTGCTAGTAGTTTGAATTTGACTAAATAAATGATAAAGTTG
>JXCR01128500.1:60749-73046 GCA_002079205.1 Phalaenopsis hybrid cultivar | reverse complement strand
TATATATATATATATATATATATATATATATATATATATATATATATATATATATATATATATATATATATATATATATATATATATATAATTATAGGTAATTAATAATGGGATTCTATGCAAGTATATATATCGTTACTAAGTAAAAATGAACTTTCAATTTAAGCCCAAAATATCGATCCCATGGGGAAGGTGTAAATTAGCAATGATAACTTTTATCAGAAAATTTACAGAAAATCAAACGAAATCATNGCGGCGGCGGAGGGGGAGAGTGAGGAGTAGAAAAAAGATGTGTCTGCGACTGGAGACCATGGGGGAATTGCGGCTAGTGGATCAAAGGCCATGAAAGGATTCGGAAGAACCGCAAGGAAGCCATGGACTACGGTGTTAGGGGCGAATATTAGAAGAATATATGTGTGAAATAGTGATATTATAATTATATTCGATCACAATATCAAGAAAATATTACTTCAATACTAGTGGTGCAAGTGAGTCAATCTGGCTTGAGCTCGTCACCATAAATGGCTCATGAACTGAGCTCAATGAGCTTAACAAGCCAAGCTCAAGCCAGCTTTATTAGGTGATTTATTATAATCTTTCTCTTAAATATTCTACCATTTGTCAAACTCATTATAAAATTATTTAAAATTAACATCAATTTTCTCTTTTTTATATTAAATAATACAGTTCGTGAGCTCGTAGGCTTAAACTTAGTGCATGTTTTATTCAATCTAATATATTTTTTTAGTGAGGCAAGATGAGAAAATGACAGTTGGTTTATGTTGGTTTGTAGGGCATTGACTATGGCGGGAGAGACGACGCGGTTAAGTGCCGTTAAGAGATTTGGATTGGAGGCAGGAAGAAGCGCGCTTCCACGATGGAAAGAAGAAAAATAAAATGTTATATTAAAAATAAAAAAAGAGCGCATTAGAAGATTTAATATTATCATGTGATGTCATTATAAAGAAGTCAAACGTATTAAATTTATATTTTTTTTAATTATGATGCAGCAATGCCGCAATATTTTTAAATTATATCAATATTGTAACATGAACTGATGGAGATGTTTTTAATTTTGATTGTGGTGGGTTAATGGGGATGATCAAGATGGTGGGATGAGATTAATTTTGCTTGAATTATTGCATGAAGATTTACTGAGATAAATTGAGAATCTTTAATGGGAAATACTCGTGAATAGGGGTGTAAACGAGCCAGATAATTTAAAAAATACTACTGTTGGTATTCGGCTCGTTTATGTTTTAGATATAAAAAATTAGTCCATGTTGGGCCCTTTTGCTCGGGCGAGCCGAATATGAATTGTTCATGAAAAAAAAAAAAATATCATTTTGTTAAATCTAATTATGCACGCAGTTGTTTGGTGTAAACGAGTCGAGTTTGGGCGAATCTAAACTCAGCTTGTTAAATAATATCATTGTTTTGGTCGTGTTCGGATCATTTATATATCAAGCACAAAAAAAAATTATTTGTGTTTGACTCGCTTGCTTATCAAGCCAAATATGAGATATTCACTAATAACACATTAAAAGAATGTGAAGGGTATGGGGAGATTTCAATCTCGTTATTTATATTAAACATTAATTTAAATAGAATTTAATATATTTTTATTTTATTTTTAATTAGTAATTTTAATTGATTATAAATCTTTGTAGCGTTGTAGTCAATTAAATTATTAAAAATAATACTCATTATATACGAACATAACTTTGTTCGTGTTCAACTTGTTTATATTTCAAGCGCAAAAAAATTGTTCGTATCCGTCTCATTTTCTTAGCGAATGAATCAAACACGAGCTTCTTAAAAAACTGAACTTGAGTTGTTCATAAACAACAACCTATTTTGACAGCCCTACTCAAGAACGAAAAAAAAATTATGACACTTCCGTAATTTTCTGTGTTAGTCGCGATTATTCCATCAAGTCAGTCAACTATACATATGTATGTATGTATCTATGTATGTATATGTATGTATCTATGTATGTATATGTATTTACCTATGTATGTATCTATGTATATATATAGGGATACTTACATATGAACCTCATAAAATATTGATATTTAAAAATTAAGCACTCAGAGAAATTTTTTAAACTACTGATGTGTTTTGCGTGCCACGATCAAACAATTAAGAATTTGATAAAAATAATAAAAAAAAATGGGTTGGAGTTTTAGTAGAAATTTTGATATTTGAGTAAAAATTTGAAAAATGAATGAAAGAGGTTGGTTGATTTTTAAATAGCAAGGTTTGATTGGTGTTTATGTTATAATGAGAAAGACAGTTTGGCTTACTACAGACCTAACCGTCTTGAAAGAAGAGTTCTCTTTCAGTCTTAAATCTTGGTTTTTTTCTATGTTATGATTGTAGCCATCTTGAGCAGAAAAGGGAAATCTAGCTTCTTAATCTAGTTGAGGCACTCTTTGCAACTTATTTCATTAGTGCTATTTTTCTCATGCCCTTTCATATTCTCAGATTTAGACTTTCTATTCGAATTCTTATAGTTCTTACTTTTCAATCTCTATTTAACTAAAAAGAGGAGTTGATTGACGTCCATGGATTCAAATCCTATCATTCTCACTACATGCTTCTGAGGTGAGATAAAGCAGGCATAGAGAAAGAGTGGTATTTCTATTCATTCGGTTACCCAATGCAAAAATGAATGGGGGTAGGAGAACAATGATTCTATTCATTTTGATATGAATATACAGCTTTTACTAAACTTTGACATTTGTTGGTTTTCTGATTTCATTTATAAAACTTTTTTTTTTTCCATTTGTGCTGGGCTTTTGCTATCACCGACCTCACAGTCCCTTCTCAAGCTTTTACAGTTACGTTTTGAAGTCTCTCAAACAATATATTTTTTCAGAAAATATTATCTAATGTTTTCGAAGTGAGAGGAGGGAAGGCACACTATCTCACTACAACTGCTCTTACAGAGAAATGCAAGAAATTTTTGTTTGACTTCATGACACATGACGGGTGTGGTAGGTTTGGCTCTTTCTGCTTGTTTCAGTTCAATTGGGATTTCATAGACAATGTATTTCTTTTAATATTGCTTTTTTTTTAAGTGTTGAGCTATTAGAGCAGATGAGATTGAGATCCTTGTATTTCACTTCACTAGCTTCAATGCATATATAGATATGGGTTCAAGCTAAACAAACCAATCACGATGAAATTGTTTGAATGAAAGTTGGTCACTCTCATTTTCAAACTTTTTTAAAATAAAAATTTATTTTTAAACCTCGATAAAGGCAGGTTGATTGGTTTTTTTTTTCCCTCTTTTTTTTGAACTCATATTGGCCAAAGTGAAAGTGAAGGAAATAATAGGGAGATTCAGCATGGTGCTCACTGAACCTGGTATTGAGGGAGGATTCTAGGTAGAAGCAAAGCTTGGAAGTAGTGGCCCTCGATGTCAAGTTGTAGCAAGCATTTTAGGCTTCTTTCATTGCTTCTCCTTTCTTTTTAGAAAATCTGACCTCCAATATAGGGAATATTGACAACATGCTTCAAGGGTTTCCTAACTCTTCCAAGTGCAACCAAGACCCTAATTTCATAATGAAGGACCTTTTAGAAGTGGAAAGATGGAAGCTAGACATCAAGGTTGTGGTTTAGTAAGGATAACTAAGTGTGCCACTAAGTTGACATGTTGGAAGTTGGTTACTAGCACAACAGGGTGATGTTGCACCGTAAGCAAACGCGGTAGCATTTATGGTTGTGTTCTAGATTCCAATGTATTATGTCCAAGATAAAAACGAGCTCGTTGGAGCACCATTGTTGTCCATTCTTGAGTGAGCTAGCAGATCTCCTCTATTTTTAGAGGTCGATAGTTGGATATTTCATAATTTCTTTATGGTTAGAGCGTGCTAGGATAGAAGAATAGATGAATTTGTCTTAAATTTGGTTCTAAAATCAGACAAAGGTTGTAAGCATTAGCATTCTAATCTTCCCAGAAACTTTACTATTAATTATTGGAAGGTTAATGTTTTGTTAAGAACTCGCCAGGAAGATTTCATAGTCGATGAAGGGTCCAAATTTAATTAGCACTATCATGACACAATACCACTCATCTTGTGCCTTTGTTGTGCATTATGCGAGTTTAAGATATAGTTTCCAAACACTCTAATTCTCCTTGTCAGATGTGCTTAATAGTTCGCCATAGGACACTAAACAAGTGAATTTTTACTCTGGCTATTCTAAGAGTCTTCTCAAGAAGCCCTTAGACACTCTTTTTTCAGCTCCTTTACCCTCTAACTTTCCTATTCACCTTTATATTGCATAAAACACTTAAATGCCAATGTAAAATATAAACAAACACAACTAAAGATAACAATGAAATAAAAATAAGACACACATTTGATACTTATAAAGTAAGTCATAATTCTTTGATAGAAAGATTGAAGGTTTCTACTATAATCAAGAGATTTATGATATGATCATGCAAACAACACACATTTAATGCAAATGCAAGAACAAACGGTGGTGGAAATAAGAGAGAAGGAGAAAGAATGGAGTTCATTTTGGTTAACATGAAAATTTGAAGTTGAATGTTGAAGTTGAGGTCGAAAGTGTTGAATAGAAAAATATCGAAGGGATGAAATGGTGGTAAATAGTGCGACTTTCGTAACTCTAAGAGGAATTTGACTACCATTATGCCCACCACGTTTCAATAAATAGAAATTATTTAGAGAGAAGAAAAAATAGTTAATTGTTAGTTATAATCCAAAAGAAAGTAAAAATAGGTTTGGTGTTTGAAAATCAGTATAGTAAACTCACTCAATGCCATGCTTTCATGAGTTTTATAATTTCATCTATGCCATCTATTATAAATTGGACATAAAATAATCATAACTATCACATTTCTTAGAAATCACATTAATGACAAAAAAAATACCAAAAGCTAAGAAATAAAGAGCTCAATCAGAATAACTTAAGTGACAAAAGTAAAAGTTAGAGAGACCATAATATTTATATTCTATTTATTGGAGTGTCATCTTCCTTGATGCCAATTGATAAATTTACCCATTCAAACTATATGAACATATCTTCACTTGAAAGTTCAAAGACTAATACCATCCGGCATATCTCAAAGTATATCATATTTATACTCTAGCACACAACCAAATATGCTTTCCAAAAAAATAATCATAAAATTTTTTAGGGCCCGCCAACAGCGCCGCCTTGGGCCAAATGTGGGCTGCTTTGGGCCTTGATAGTGCTGAGAACACCTTTTTTCTGTTCGTTGTACACAAATTTATTAATCTTAAGAAAATCACGCATTTATTAATAGTCATTTACATATATACCATCCANATGCCAATTGATAAATTTACCCATTCAAACTATATGAACATATCTTCACTTGAAAGTTCAAAGACTAATACCTTCCAGCATATCTCAAAGTATATCATATTTATACTTTAGCACACAACCAAATATGCTTTCCAAAAAATTAAAATTTTTTAGGGCCCGCCAATAGCGCCGCCTTGGGCCAAATGTGGGCTGCTTTGGGCCTTGATAGTGCTGAGAACACCTTTTTCTGTTCGTTGTACAAAAAATTATTAATCTAAAGAAAATCATGCATTTATTAATAGTCATTTACATATATACCATCCAATTCCTATATATTCACATGTCCAACGCCTAAACTTTATTTTTTTATATTTCTACCACCCGAATTTCTTATATCACATAAAAAAATATCACAATTTTAATTTTTATAAAGTGAAATACATTTTTTCATGCTTACGTTAAATATCACATATGTAAAATTGAAAATTAGGTTTAGATATAAACTTTTTTTTTTGGATTTAATTTAAAATTTAGTAAATTATATGTTGATTCAACTGTTCATTCAATTAAAAAAATAGTAATTTAGCATATCTAATATTGCCAGTTTAAAAATGTCATTATACTCATACATTTTATCAATTATTATTATTATAAGATACATCTACAACATCATCAAAAGCCAATAAATTTGATCCAAATAATTTAAAAGTATTTATATTTTAAAATTATAATTATCTTCTCAAGCAAAGAAATTTCATTAATTTAATAAAAATTANTAATTTAAAATTTAGTAAATTATATGTTGATTCAACTGTTCATTCAATTAAAAAAATAGTAATTTAGCATATATAATATAGCCAGTTTAAAAATGTCATTATACTCATACATTTTAAAAATTAATATTATAAGACACATCTACAACATCATCAAAAGCCAATAAATTTGATTCAAAATAATTTAAAATTATAATTATCTTCTCAAGCAAAGAAATTTCATTAATTTAATATGAAACATATGTTATTGTACGTATGATCGACATCTTATAGAAGCCATTTGAAAGCCTAATTTTACCGTAATATATCAATCAATATCAAATAATACATCCATCATCAACCCATTTATTTAAGCCATCCAAAAACCTTTAAACGTGTGAATCTCATTAAAAAATATTTAATAAATAATATTTATATAATGACGCATTCTATTCATAATCAAACACTTACAGATTAATAAAATCACATATTATATTTTGTTAACAGAAAATATTTTAATTTTATATTTCAAAACTATATAATTAAATTTTAAATAGAAAATAACATAATGCTTATCCTGATCTTTGTTTGCTTTGTTTAACAAGAAAATTATCTTGGAGAAAATTTCTTATATATATATATATATATACATACATACAAAAAATCATACAATAGATTTCCTACCGTCATCACACATCATCATATCAAGTTGAAAAAGATAACTTCTCAATACAAAATTTCTAAAAAGTAACAAGAAAATAATTTCTCAAACGGAATTGGTGGGGGTCTGAAGCACAAAACAAGCAAAAAAAATTGCCCCAAACAAACCATAATCATCAAGGCATTTTGCCCTTTCAGCTTAAAAATATTCAACACAGGGAATGTTTGATTGAGAGAGTTTATAGTGTAATTTAATTCTTTTGCATTGATTTATGAAGAATTATAAATACCATATAAAGTATGAATGAATTTGAAAATTATGCCTCAATTCATTTTGGTTGAATTTAAAATTCGGACATTTATACACCTAAAAAAGTTCTTTGAGATGCCCAATTGGCAAATTGTTGAATTCCTCGGCTACCAAATTGTTTAAACTATTTAGCTGGAGCATTGTAAGACCGAACTGCCAAACTATGAAGTTCAATCATATTGTAAGACATGACATAAAATTGTTAGATAAAACTTATCATTAGGAACCGTTCTATATTTCTTACATGATGATCAAAAGGACTCATCCTGACTAATAAATATGGGGCCAAAGGTAAATATAAAAAAGAAAAGAGAGAGAGCTCTCTCTTTCCATAGGTTAATCTTCCCATGTCTTATGTCCAATCCTAGTAGAATTTACACAACTCATGAACATTATGGTGTCCTACATTATTCAGATTCAGCAGACTAATTTGACTTAATTTAGAATTTACACTATTCATTAATATAAAATATTATCGGCGGCATAATTTTATAGTATCAAGGTGATATGAATGTAAATATTAAATTTCAGGTGCTAGATATGTAAATCCATAAAAATGTGGTAATAAAAAAATGAAAAATAAGATTTGAGTTCATGACAAGGCCATAATTATTAAATACAAAGAGAATACAATCCAAACACGCACTAAAAAATTGGAACCGTACAGCGAAACTGACGAGGAAAAAACGGATAAAAAAGTTAAAAAAGTCAGTGTCGGAGACATTTTCAGCGAAAACCTCTTCAACAGAATAAAAGAATGCATACAGCCCACCACAAAAACAAAAGAGGAAATTTGAAGCAGTAAGACTCTAAAGGCAAAAGGCCTCAAAACAAAATACCAGACGCCCATAATTCCACAATGAATTTTCAATTACTTTATTGCTTGGTCAAAATATTATCATCCCACGGATAAATCCAAAACTCATTCGTGGCAAAATTGAACGTTGCCATATTGTTTATCCAAATGGAGGTATTGCAGGAGTCCAGCCACGAATTTTTTACATTTACAAGAAGAATTAGCATGACGCAGCTGCTTTGATGTTTTGTAAGAAATAAGTTTGTAAATTGATTCATATACGGCAGAAAATGTCTAAAATAATGTTTAGAATAATAATATTTTTTTTAAGGATTTTTTCATGTAAATTAAAACTGCTCTTCAAAATGTTAAGCAAAAGAAAAGTAGAATCAAACTTAGGGAGATGTCTCAAGCTATAACCAAAAAACGGCAGCAATATCTTAAAAGAGATCATCAATACATTTTTTTGTCCTTAGCATAATCACAATGAGAGATTAATGGTAGTTCTACTAATTCGCTGCTTTACTATTACTATAGTACAACCAACTAATACTCGGAGATCGAATAAGACCACATTAAAGACATTTAATTAGATATTTAATTAAATTGAAAATGTATTACCATCATCATATCAATAACTTGTCCAAATAATTTGGGGTCTTTTGCATTATGAACAATCATTTTTCATTTATTCCCACAATCGTTCCTGCTGAGTGCTGTCAGCTGTTTGGCTGCACTTTTTTCCTTTCTAATCTTCCAAAACTAATTCTATCAACTCTTCTAATGGTGCATTTCCATACCTTATTATTTACATTCAAACCACTTAAATTTATTTTTAATTACATTATCTTCGATGGATATTATTAAACATTTCTTTTCTGATACAATCATTTTCTTTAATTTATCATTCATAATTTTATCACATTCATCCTAAAACTCTTAATATTCTCATATCTGTAACACTCAAATATTATACAGCCTAACATTCAGAACCACCCAACTTAAATTTCAATTAAGAAAGTAATAATATTACAATTTGGATGACAAAAAAAAAAAATTCAAAAGATTTGGGAAGTAGTCAAGGATAAGAAACCCTACTTATTCTGTTTAGGTTCCATGAACTAATGAATGAAAAGTTCAAGAAAACAAATAATTGAAAGCAAAGGTAAAAAGTACTTAAAAAAAATGCTAATTTGCATTCACAATTTTAGATTGAAGCAAAACTGAAAAATTGTGAATCACAACTAAATTACATAGATCAAACAGATGGAGAAATTGATGACAGACGAAGCCACCAATGAATACAGTTCAAATCAGATTCTATAAATGAAAACCAAATTGTACACATTGAATGCAAATCAGAGTGAGAAAGGAGGCCAGAAAGCCATGATAGGAGAAAAAGTGGGACTTACAAGAATATAAGAAACAACTTGGCATCCATTTAAAGGAAAACTAGACGCTTGTAGGTATGGAGCATCTTGAACTTCAATAATATTTTAAAGTACATTTCCGTCGACTACGGTTTTATCAAGTTTCTCTTATCTGACAGCAGCCACAAATCTAATGTAGAAGATAAAGACGGCGGAGTAAAATGTTAATTAAGATAAAAAGGGTGCACAATAAGCATTCTCCATCAAACTTTAACATTAATTTAAGTAACTTTGCAGCACTCAAGAAGGAAAACCTATCAGAACAGAGTCGAAAGACAATCTCAAAGGAAATAATCCAGTTACCCAAGTTGAGTATTCAAGGTTTGCTAAATTAAATAACATTAGGTAAGAGCCAAATCCCAATGATGAATGCATGGAGCATATGTAATCTAATAATGCATAGTTATCCTGTTCACACAGCATGATTAGTTAATGCATTGCTTCTCCAGCAGCGCATAGCCTAGTAACGTTGAGCTAAGCTGAGTTGAGTTGTGCTGTGCAATACATCATCAATGTTCTTGAAGCATGTCCATTTCATAATTTATTGGATTTTTCAGTGCTACAGGGAACATCATTCAGACGCACAGAATCAAAGGATAATATTAAAGGTAACCCAATTATCCAAGTAGTGTATTTTCTATTGCAAAATGGCCTGCAACTTCAATCTCGCCCTTGTTCGTGTCCACACTTATAGCAAGGCTAAGCCTTTGACCTTATTGGTCAAACACCCACGTTGATCTGCATGCAACCTCACGAGACACTAATGTAAATGACTTACATCACTTTCTTGACAACAACAATCATCAGTTGTGAGCTCACGGAACAAGCCATCTAATAGATACCACAAGCAGTGTCATTGCCCCACCCAAAATGAGGCACTCCTTTCCCTTAGTACTGCAAGTATCACCAGGGCAAACACTTCTTACAGTTTATCCCCGTCATCAATCATTTGGCACTTGGCCTCATTTATTTCACTTAACTTTTGTTCGCCGCTGCAATCTACTTATATTTCACATAACATTTGTTCGCCACTGCAATCTACTTATATTCCCTGGCAGCAATTGTGTCCTTTTTTATTATCCATGCTAAGTTGACTTCTCAATCGACTTTATATCACAATATTCTTTGTCAACAATCTCCATCGATATATCTTCGTCAAAGCTCACTTTTGATATCTTTGTTAAATGATATATTAATATCCTTTGTCAATATTGCCTGTCGATGTCTTTGTCAAAGCTCCCTTTTGATATATTTGCTAAAGGATCTAATTCATGCCTCTTCTAACAGAGAAAAAGTATTCATGTAGCAGAACCCACGATGCTCCAAGGAGACATAACCTCCAAATAATAAAGCCTTCAACTACTTGATCTTTAATCAATATTATCTCCAAGCTCAAACTGACGCTTCCTCCCTCCCTCCCTCCCTCCCTCCCTCCAAGTTGAAATTCATTGTATCGTTGAAGTAGGAATTAATTGATAGAGGGGTTACACAATATAGAGCTAATTACAAAATAACAAGCATTATTATTATTATTTTTTTTTTTGAAGGGAACTAGCATTAAGTTTAATGCATGAATTAAAAACTTGTAATCTGAATTGCCAGAAAGAAGAAAGAAAATATTGGAATAAATAGTTGGTCGTGCATATACTTCGGAGGATTTAGTCATTTTTTTTTTTCGAAGAAGATGATCCGATAAAGTCAAAGGCATTGTTGACAATTGAAATACAGCTAGAAGTGGGTCGGCCTCCATAGGTATTTCTATGACACAAATTGATATAACTCATTAAACGGCCAACCAATTCCTCATTAGGTGGCATAACACAGTGCGCAATAACAGATCAACAGTAAGCTCGGGGCCATTTCAATCCATAGACTACGTAACTATACAAATGCCTTAAAAAGATTGGCCTTTGAAATAAAGCCGTAGGATAATCACATATAGAAATCATTCTTTCAATAGCTGTTCTTTTTAGCACAAAAAGTCACTTAACTAATGAACATGTTTAAAGATAGATATCCACACCTTCCGCAACCAAATCTTTTAATCAACAAGCCACTGAGCTGAAACTACAGAGAACTCAATGCTAATTCATAGGACTTCCGGCACCTAATCCTATCACATAAAACTAGAAGAAAAGAAGAACATACTCTGAGTAACAGTAAAATTCATACTCAATCTTACATCTTTTCTAGTAACACTTCTAAAGAAATGTTTCAGCATCTAGTGCAGGGTTAAAGTTATGATGTTGTCCTTAATAATACCAAGTAAAAGATATCAACACTAGAGAAGTAGCATACCTTGCGCTTGCTACTCCTTCCTAGGGATGGGAACATAGTCGTTTCAGAAAAGTTTCATTAAACGCCAGTGCACTATATTGAAACTAAGAGAGAACAGAAAGGTAATAACCATAGAAGAAAGCACGAAAATATGATTACAAATTTGACACATTATAGATTATTATAATAGTCATATGAGCGAAAAGATATTTCTGGATGAGAATTCATGAAACACAACTAAGTTGAAGGACTTAAAATGCATTCAATCATTCTTGATAAGTATTGCATGTGCTTATGGTTTGCTCACAACCAACCAAAAAGGGATGATCGAGATCACAGCAATTTGTATCATCAAAATAAATTGACTGTTACAAAATCAATAAACATTTCATCTTCCTGCAAAACACTTATTCTTAATGGGAGCTCCTTGCTTAGAGAAACCAAGAAGAAACGAAAAAATGGACAGAATGTAAATTGTGTTATTATTAAATATGCCCACGTTCCAATTACCAATGTTTTCTAATCATCAATATAACCATCTAAAATCTAATTAGAAGATAAAGAAATATTGTATCAAAAGTAAAAGCAACAATAGAGATAAATGGGTTTCCACATAAACTTTGATGCACCAATACAAAAACAGACATGATGCATATTTAGGACACATTAAAAATGTCTAGTAAATGAATATGTCTAAGAAATGTAATTATAATTATTTATTTTTAAAATTAAAATATTATATAAATTTTGCACAAACTAAAAAAAAAA
>JXCR01128500.1:46973-57022 GCA_002079205.1 Phalaenopsis hybrid cultivar | reverse complement strand
CCATAAGAAAGAAAACTATAGTGGAGATCACCGATGGCCTGTAAAATCAGGAACCCCCAATCCCCCTCCGTTTCGTTGCTCCCCAACACTCTCGCTGCTTTTAAAGCGCCCTCTATTTCCCGGACAAGCCCTCACCCCCGGGTAATTTCGTAAACGAGGAAATAATCTTAAATTTGCATAAAAGTCCCCGAAAATATTCATCATTCCCATTCATATCCACGCATAATTGCTTTCCTCTGCGAGCGAATCGATCTGCCGTCTGCTCTGCTCCCGCATGGAGATCATCATGCGGGCGGTCTCATAATTTNCTCTGCGAGCGAATCGATCTGCCGTCTGCTCTGCTCCCGCATGGAGATCATCATGCGGGCGGTCTCATAATTAGATGACAACCGGGAGGAAGCACTCCACACGTGAGGAAGGGAAGCACTAACTGCTACTTTCCATGACAAAATAAAAAAGGACCATTTTTGCACCCAAATTAGGACCATCCCCGCCATCTCGAAGGTCTGCCACTGGCTGATGGTGGGGCCAGTGGGTGTACTGCGAAGCTTGNATATATATATATATATATATATATATATATATATATATATATATATATATATATATATATATACACACACGTATTTATCTCTCGCTCTTATTTCACTCACAGACCCAGGCTGTCGTTCTGGATAAGGAACCCGACTTTTCAGAGAACTTACCTGAACGGTAAACGGATGTTTACTGTTGTTCCAAAAATAGAAAAAAGAAAATAGCCATTTAAAGGGTCTGTAGCTGGTGGTAATCACGGTACTGCCATTTTGGTTATTTATTTATTTATTTAATTTTGGATTTTGAGTCTTTTCCAATGTGCATTAAAGGTGTAGACCTTTTAAGGAATGATGCATTCACGCCATTTTCTGTACATTCGAATAACAGACATAATATTTTCTCGCATAAGATACGAGAAGCTTATCGCAAGTTCAATCGCAAAATATCATACTTTGGTTACCATTTCTTTTTCTTAATATTTTTTTCGTTTAAATGTTTAATGTCATAAAACAATTTCTATTAGAGTATACATTAGGGTATACTCTTAGGGTTTAGGGTTTAGGGTTTAGGGTTTAGGGTTTAAATGTTTAATTATTATANATAGCCATTTAAAGGGTCTGTAGCTGGTGGTAATCACGGTACTGCCATTTTGGTTATTTATTTATTTATTTATTTTTGGATTTTGAGTCTTTTCCAATGTGCATTAAAGGTGTAGACTTTTAAAGGAATGATGCATTCACGCCGTTATCAGTACATTCGAACAACAGACATAATATTTTCTCGCATAAGATACGAGAAGCTTAACCGTTGAATCGCAAGTTCAATCGCAAAATATTGTACTTTGGTTGCCATTTCTTTTTCTTAATATTTTTTTCGTTTGAATGTTTAATGTCATAAAACAATTTCTATTAGAGTATATATTATGTATCTGCATCAAAGTAAAAAATAAAAAATATATATATATTTAATTAAATTGCTTGAAATGAATGATTAATAGCATACATATAATCATTTAAATAAATCACTTAAAAGAAAGGCAACAATAAAATAAAAATTGGTTAAAAATTGGCATAACTTCATCCATAATTGATCGAGTGAAGTATATGCAAAATACAAGAAGTAGAATATGCTAAGATAAATTTCTTGGTTAAAAATATTGAATGTAGTAACAACTCCAATAAACTGAAAAGGAAGATGCTTAGGAGGGCAACAAAATTGACCCAAAATGATAGCTCCAAAAGAGAAATGATTCTGAACTTTATAAAATATGTAACATGTTGATTGGTGGATTTGATGAGTATGGTTAAAATAAGGCAACAATGGGCAGCGGTAATGTGAGGTCAGGATGCTGTCTTTTTATGGTGAATATAAAGGCGACATATCTTTGAGAAAAGTCTATCACTACCTCCTAATAACATCTGCAATAACGATTTAAAATGATATGTTCATACTGTAATATTATTTGAGCATGTAAAATTTAAATGGAAGTAAACATGTACATATCAATTAGTTTTACATTTCAAGTGTTGATAGTTGTCTTTTGAATTTATTCATCTTCATCATTGAAATTTATAAAGTTTCTAGTGAAGTTATTATATTATTCATATTTTATATTGACATCATATAAGCTTATTATTGATTTAACATCACCAATAAGAAATCAAAATTTTATCAATTATTCTTTTTTGAAAACCATCTCAATTAGATTTTTAACTTCAGTTATATTTTTGATTATGTCTTAATAATTACATTTTTTTGTTTTTTTATCTCTTATTATACCGATATATTTAACAAGATATACTTGCTTGCTTACCATGTCAGAATGAATGCATCAAATTTAACATATCTTTTGGCCTTCTAACATTAGCAATCATGTGCAACTTGTTGCACGTTTGTAAGGTTATTAACATAGTCAAAATAGTCACAATTGAACTAAAATAAATATTTCTCATATTTATATAATATAATATTATAAATGATTTTTATTTTCTTAGATAAGTTCATTATAGACAGCCTTATTCTTATAGTTTATGTTTCATTCAACACAAACACACATGCACAAATTATATATATTTTTTATCTTGACATGACAAGCGAATGTGAAATAATCCATTAACTATACAAATTGGCCCTGTCCGAGCTACTATCATTAGGTCCACTATCGGAAATATGACAAAAAATTTATGGAAAAACCAACAATCAAGAGTATGTTGGTAATTTTATCTTTAATTTATACGACTTTCTAACGTTTAAGATAACCGACNATTTATTTACATATCTAACACTTAAACTTTAATTTTAACATTTATACCATCCAAATCATTCATAAAAAATACTACTTTTTTAACTTTAAACAAGTGAAATGCACCTTTTTCATGCATGGCTAAGGTGACATCAATGTAAAAGCTGAAGTTTAGGTGTTATATATGAGAATACATAAGAATTGAGTAGTATATATGTGAATCCTCTTTTTCATGCATAGGTAAGGTGGCATCTATGTATAAATTGAAATTTTGGTGCTAAATATGCAAATACATAAGAATTGAGTGTTATATATGTAGATCCTCCTGAAATATTTTACACCTCTATTTTTCTTGATTCACTTAGGGGGTTCATATGGTAGCAATGTGGGATACAAGGAGAATGAGTCCTCCCGACAACATGCTGTTGGGCAAAATGCCTACGAAGATGGCTATCGAGCTCCCCAGGCTAGCTTTTTTTTACTTTTACCTTCATAAAGCTTTTTATTCTTGGTCCATGATAGTTGTTTCTTGATTATCTTGGTTTAAGAAATATTCCCAGTATTTAAATGCAGTCTCAGTGGTTTTTTGTGATTCATTGATTTATTTATTAGTGTCGTTTATGAGTTGTATATTGAGGCATGGATTCTTCAAGAAAGGAGCATTAGCATCTAGCTATGTTGATATTTAGTTGCTTGTTGATTGTAATCACACACAAACACACACAAACACACACACACACACACACACACACATGCATTTTTATTCTATTGTGTCAACTAGACTATCACCTCAAAGCAAACCAATACTGTATATTTGTGTTATGTAATTTCAACATTCTATTTTATCTTGGAAAATATGCTTTGATGGATTCACTTGTTATGCTCACTCCATGATTCTCTTACTGTTGAGAAGAGTGTTTGAGTGAATTTCGATCACTTTTTGCTAATGCTAAAGCATTTTTTTAAGCTGTGATGTTGGAACAAGGCTGGTGACAATGATGTTACTTTTTTTGTTAATGATGATGAGTAATATTTTTTTTAACTAGAGTCATGGCAATATGTGATAAGAGCGTAATCCTGTAATTTACCTTTGGGATTTTCATTGAATTAAAGAAAAAAGAATGGAGGATTAAGATATCCTTGAATTGAGTTTTTGCAATTCGCTTTCTCATTCACTTCAGCCATCTTTTAAATGGCATCGTAAAAAATGATTGAAAATTTACATTTAAATGGAATTGAGAGTTGCTAATCTATTGGGATGTATGCTGAAATGCATAATTCTTCACAGTAAATCTGTCTTTTTAAGAACAGTGGCATTGAAAGGGGATCGTTGGAGTTGACTAAACTAATTTCTTATCTTGTTGCCTATTTTCCTCTTTTGCACGCATCTGAAAATGTAAAATGGACTATTGATTTTTGTATTCTTCAAACAAATGGAATTAATAGCAAATTGTTAATGAAATATGCTGATATCTATTTCATAATATTTTTATTTAAGCGTTTTCCAATAAGTCTTAAAACTATCTCCTATTTCTTCAAAAAATGATTTTTTTTTTTAGTTACAAGAATATGTGGGAAGTGTTGTCATCTTCATAACTTGTAATTTGCATTAAATGGTACATGTCCAATTTTAATTTTTTTCTTAGGTTAGATTTCACTTATTAGAAGATGCATGATCATCGTTTGAAGTTTCAATCTTTTCATATGAATTTCATTAGTTCTTTTAAATATTACTTGATTTATTTAACGAGCGGTGAGGATTTAGAGAAAGAAACTTTTATTGCATGATTTGCTGATGGTATGTTTGAGAAGCGAGTTCTCAGATTCTTGAACTGTTCGAATAGCCATCTCTCTTATGACGAATTAGTTAGATTACATGCTAGTCTTTTTATAGATCCCTATAACAATGAAGAGTTTTTCTTAATGGAGATACATTAATTATTTTGTTCTTGATGTGACAAGGATTGAATGTTTACTAATCCCAACATTGAATAGTGATAGCTCATTAATAATATCCATCATATATCTTGATAAATTCATCCTTGACGACAGGGTTTATCCATCTAGATTCTCCCTTTTATGGTTCATTCATTAAGCTACTATTTTAGTAATCAGAGCAAAAGCATGTCCTTCTTTAAGCTACTGTTTATCGTGTGTCTATGCTGCTTAATTTATTTATTTTCAAGGTTTACTAGGTTGAGTAACTGGGTTGGTTGGTATAAGTAGTGTATCCAATATTCTTCATTGTATGGAAGAGCTTCATGAAGGAGTAAGTGCTTTCAGATTCATATCCTATGTCATTTGATTAAATGGTGTCTCAAATACTTTAAGAGTGGTAGAAGATTCATATCCAATATATGTTCAAAAGAAAAAATTTTGAATTACCTAGAAGAATTAATACAAATGTTATCTTTTAAAGAATGAATTTTTATTGGAGGAGATTTAAACATGTTTGTAGCTGTAAAAGTTTTTTAAAAAAATCATGATGACTATGATTTTGGAGTGATTAATGAAGAATGTGGTATCATATTGGAGTATCGCTAGTACTTTATTTAAGAAAAGAGATTAGCATATTATTACTTATAAGAATGAATTTAATAAAACACAATATGATTATTTTTTTATGAGAAAAAGTAGTTTTCGAGAATTTAAAGATGATAATATAAATGGAGCCATTGTTGTGAAGGTTCAAGTTATCAAGCGTAAATTTCTAGTTGGGCGGCATGGGTACAAGAGTTAATAGAGGATGGTGAACATTTGATGACTCTTGAGGAGGGAGAAAGAAAAGCATTGGCTTATGAATGTTAACATCAATGGAAGTGTGTAAATGCTGGTAAGAATATCTTAACATTAATATATGTTTTTTGATAGCAAGATTACAAAACAAATATTCATCGAATGATACAAGAGATTTGTCATGCGATTATTAGACAAACAAATCAAACAACCAAATATTTTTGGTGTAAGAGAAAATGAGGGTTGGCTAAAATATAAAAGAGAAATAAATTAAAGATTATCAAAGAAGGGATGAAATTTGATTTATGTGATAGGTGATCAAGATGATATCACCCACCCTCCCAATTGTTGAGAAATATTCATATGAAACAGTAAAGTTCGGGCAACAAATTTAGCCATCACAGTTATGTTGAGATTTTAAGGAGCAAGAAGATTGATGAATTATATCATTGCTAGAATACATAGTTTGAAATTGGGTTTGTTTAAATTTCAGAGCATTGTTAGTGCATAAAATTTGGGCGAATGTAGAGAATTGAGCTTTTATTTACTGTTAAAAAAGTTTAAAATACTTATTTTGATCAAAATTTGAGCACTAAACTTATAGAAAACGAAAGTAAGTAATAAATGTGACAAGATATTGAAATATTAGGTTTGAACAAAACAAAAAACCCAAATATCTAGGTGAACAAGATAGAAAAAGAAAAAAAATTCAATGATTAATAGAGGAAGGAAATGACACGTAATGCTATGCACCTAGCTTCAGGAAATATAATTATATTTTTAAAGAGACGAGGATACAAAAACTCAATATAGAAGTTTGTGGGGAGGATAACTACTCCATCGCTATTTCCAATTACATGGAGTAGAAATGATTAATAGAGGAAGGAAATGACACGTAATGGCTGCACCTAGCTTCAGGGAATATAATTATATTTTTAGAGAAACTAGGATACAAAAACTCCATACAGAAGTTTGTGGGGAGGATAATTACTCCATCTCTATTTCCAACTACATGGAGTAGAAATGGAGTGTAGAAGAAGTATTTTTGGTCTAGTAGTATTATTCACGGGCTTTATCGCCTCCCCTAATCTTCTTCCTTGACCAAAGATTATAAACCATAATGTGAGATATTAAATGTTTACTTAACTATAATGACTATTTGTAAGGTAGTAAATTGGAATTAATATGATTAAAAAGTTTGCGGCATACATAGTTTTTGAAAGAGACAAAAAATTATATACATGTATAATGCCTTTTTCTGAAGTAGGAGGGGAATTGTTAACAAAAAAATGATAGGTTGTAGAGAGGACACATGAAAGGTAAAAATATCTGACAATTATTTATCATATGTGAGATGCACTAGAATCTAAACTTCGGACATACTATTAAGGGCAATTGAATTAGATTGAATGAATATACAAAATGAGAGGCCTAGTTAAATTCTTATGAATGCAGAAATAGCGAATTATCTTTTTTAGAAATGATAATTGATGCGAAGATGATATTGGGACGGTTAATTTCAAACCATATACACGAACATGCGGAACAATATAAGGGTAATAAAATCTCTTAGAATGTTCAAGAAAATTGATTACTATGGCTGTGATGTGCTAGGAAAAATAGATTATGATCATGAACACAATCACCAATAGTACTACCAAAGTGCATACCAAAGTGTGCACAACTTCGGTTACCACCCATAGAGATATCCTTGAAAGTAGATTGATCATCAGTTAGTATAGAGGTCGAGAGTTGAGCGACATGAATAACTTGAGAAAGCCAATTTTAGGCACCATAGCAATGCTTGAGATCAAAGATAAATTTGGTAAAAAACATTTCTTTGTTTTATTTATGACATAACGAGGGGGGTGGGGGGGGGGGATTATATTGAACTAACTAATCTCATTTGCTTTATAAAGTGTTATAATATTGTTGGATTTGTATATTTTTATTGGAAGGGGGATCTCAACTCTCAAGAGTAAAGAATGTAAATATGAAACTATTTTCTCTTGAAGGAAGTCTCACATTCTTTGTTAAATCTTGATACATGTTAGGGCTATTGATTATTAAAGACTATTGAGTAATTAGGCAAGGATGACTTAGCTAGATGTTAGCCATTTAGAAAGAATATATTAGTTTTTTTATTATTTAGAGGAAATGCGTCAAAATAATGAAGTTTGTTTTTGTGACTAGAGGTCTGCATTTGGCCAATTTTGTTGATTTGGTTGACGAACTAGCTAAACCAATATGTTTTGAATGTCAATGAATAAACCAAATAGAACTCAATTGAATCAAATTAAAAAAGTAATTTAGTTCAATTGTTTGGATTTATTTGTCATTAAATTAAAATTAGTTGTGTATAAAGTCTCATATTAATTGTGCAATTTATGCTATATAACTGATGAGCAATAAACATAGTTAATACAATATAATTACTATATTTAGCAACAATTTAATTTTGAAGAAGGCTGTAACACCTTACAATTTGTAATTTATCTAAGTTTGTCGGATCAACAACATCATTAGGAGATTTCAGCTGAAATGCAATTGACCAAACTCCTCAGGATTCCGACTGATAAGCTGAGTGAAAGCCAATATACATGATGTCTTGCAGTGGTAATTTATTAATTGGCTTACTCTACAATGAATATCCACTCAAAACAAATTTCAATAAGGAAATTTATGTAGCACTATTGGCATACATTTAAAAATAGATTTAAGAATAGGATGTTTTGGATGGCTGCCAATTTTGAGCTACTAGTTACAACTGAGAAGTTAACGGCTCAATCTTGAAGTTCCATCTATGAATCATTTAAGGCATAATCTTAAACATTCCACCTATGAATCATATAATGCAATGGTGAAAGGAATTGAGAAAGAGAAGCATAACATCTAGACTTTTGCGATACACCACTTTGTTGACTTGTGCGATTATGCCAAGGAGATGTTGGGAACTTAGCTTAAGGGCTGCATCTTGGTTGCTTAAGGCTTTTAAGTGCATATCTGTTGTATCATTGAAACCTTAGTGGACGGGAATTTTCCATATCCTCACTCCACACAAATGATTGCTTGGGACCTTGTCTGAGTCGTTAACGTCCCACTTCTTTAATTTCTTGAGAGGTGGATTTAGGATAGTGATATATGCTATTCTCTCTCGCCAAATTGGTGCATTGATTGTTGAGGTTCACTTTTTTGCTTTCACGATAGACTCTTTGTTTGACATGTGAATGAGTTTATTTGATATTTGGTTTATTGGAAGCTAAAAAATTTAATAATTTAAATCAATATATACGCTACTAATTTAAACATTGAGTTGAATCAACTAAAAAAATTGGTTCACTTTAGCTCTTTGACTTTAACCCAATGATATGCACTCTAGTCATGAGAGCTGATAAAAAAAAAGGTAAGTGTCTTTGATAACAGTTGAAAATCGGTACCATTAAACTTGAGTTTAGTATTTATAGTTGTAGAGGATTTATTCTCATTGAGAGGGAATTGGGAGGCCATGATACCATTGGGAGAAATGGGTTGGAAAAGCAATTTAACTTGGTTCATGATGGTGTGTCTAGAGATTAGATCTTGGTACTAGGAAGTTAGCTGATGTTGCAAAGGGGATAAGTGACAAAGCTATTGGTGTAAGTGGGGATCATGTTGTGAGCCTTGAAGGGATCAGGGCCTTAAGGCTAAAGCAGAATGGACCAATTTGAGTATGCAGGACTGAAGTGATATAAGCAGGTGTTACTGCAAGGTTGCAGTGCAGTGCACTGGAAGACACCAATGAATGAGCCAGTTGGTACTGAAAGAGGTGCAGTTGAGTGCAAGCACATGGTCCTTGTAGCCTGCAAGGGTGTTTGGGTGCAAGTAGTGTGGTAGCGAGATGCACTAGGCATCAACTTGCATCTTGGATTCATGCGGGGAGTTACAGATTGGGAGAAGGGGATTAGGATAGGATGGCGGGGAAAATAATTTTCATAAGTCTTATTCATTGAATATATGAGCCCCGAAATAGGCATATATGATGGTATGCAGTTGGTTATTAGGGATATAAAAAGTTTTTATTTCAGAGGGAGGGAGGTTATTTGCGGTCATAGATACAGGATTGATAGCTGTTTGTTATTTTGATGTCATGAGTCTCATCAAAACTCTTAAAAAATCAATTTTTTACATGGAGTTCTTTATAGGCGATCTTTTTGTGTGTATAACAAATTAATAAACAATTACTTCAATTAGCCAACTTTCACGACCTTGATGAGTTTATAAAGAAGAATTCTATTCTCTTGGACAAGTATGATTTATGAACGGGGCTGTTTCCGAAGTAAAATTTTCCTAGTGCTATTTACCTTTGGCTTGCTGCTAATATGGCATGAAAATCCATTTAGGATTGATTGAACCTAAGCTTACTTTTTGTAATGAAAAATAAAAACCTCTTGTAGAGATAACTGTTGATATTATTTGTTTACAATAACTGAGTTACTGTCCTTTTCAAAGCTGTTACCTCATTTGTCCGCACTAGATATATTCAGATCTTTTCTCGTTG
>JXCR01128500.1:18771-38370 GCA_002079205.1 Phalaenopsis hybrid cultivar | reverse complement strand
TTTTCAATCATATCTTTTGATGTCCTTTAAAAATTGGATGTTATATACATAAATAAAAAAGTTTAGATATTATATATGAAATTATGTGATATGCATATAAATACTCAATTTACTTCTATATAATTATGTTGGCCAATGGTGGCTTAGATGGGGATAGAAGGTTGAAAAAAGAACCAAGAAGTAGCTATTAATTAGAGCTTGAAGTACTTTGATCTCATAAGTTAGTCATGTCCATTAATACTATTGGTAAACTTAAGCCACTAAACTAAACATTAAATAAGAACTCATTGTAATCAGAGAGTTCATTTGGAGGGATATGGTCTCATTCATTCTTCTCATCAATGATGAGAAAACAGTTAAAACCTTCAAGAACCAACCAAATATGATTGATATTCTATAAGAGTATAATTATAACAAATAAAATTTTCTTTTTTCATGGGGAATGTTGAATACATAGATCACAATAAGAATATATGAATAAAGCAAGAGAAAAATAACCTTCTTATGAATAAATTGATCATGAAGAAACAAAAGAAGCAAAAGAAACCCTTATTAAATTTCACTTAATCTAAATAATTGTAGTTAGCAAACGACAAAAATAATTGCAACAAGCATCATTGTTGAAAATAAGATGAGCTCCAAAAAACATTGATCAGCATATTGTGAGGCAAAGTTTTGTTTATAACTAATAAGATCAAAGTTATGATCCTATACTAAATAACAATAGTCATTCATATGGTCATTTTTTTCAAAACCCTCATACATTAGAAACTTAAAGATTTGGTAGAAATATAATGTAATTTATAGAATTTTTTAGGGAAGAGATGGAAAGCAAACGGTTAAGTTAAGTATCATGGGAAAATATACTAAATTGGAGGTTAAATATAGAAGAATCTTATTTAGGAGAAGGGTTTGGGGGAGAAGCGAACCTAAAATTAAGAGTGGTTTGGATGTTGTTGCTTATGTGTTTTCATATTAGATTGAGAGGGAAATACAATTCAACCGAAAAAGATTTGGCACATTCTAGTGTGATGTCAATTTATATTTCTATCTCTTAACATGTTTAAGGACAAATGAAATTGAAACTTTTTTGAGATAATTAGATATGGGTCCTAAGGAATATCAACAAGAACAAGCATAAGTCTTGTAGTCACAAAGGGATTGTTCCTTTATTAATGACATTAATATAATTTGGAAGAGAGTAAAACAAGTTAATTCAAACACATAATCAAGAAAGAGCAAACAAAATCTTCTACTATAAGGGAATTCCTAAATAATGTAGGCATAATCATTCTTTGAAGTATCAGTTAGATTTCAAAATGAGGGATAATCATTTTATGCTTAAGATAAAGATAAATAGTTAGGAATTCCACTGTAACATGCACAAAAAATATCATTCTATGACTAAATATGAGATGTTCCTTGATGATAATCAGTGACCAATTATCCATCTTGGTTCATATCCTCACTTAAAAAGAATATAATGAGGAAAAATTTGTGTAAATCAAATATATCAAGATTTCCATGAAACTTTAAGTTTTTTGGATGGCAAGAAGGAGAGTTCAATAGAAAGAGTATATCCCAATTTTATAGTTTATATGCACCATATATTTCACTTCTCATATGCACCATGTTTAAGGATTTGATGCCATCATTAAGCTCATTAGAAGAATAAATCATTTCATCTCCATTGTTTTCCACACATAAAAAGAAAGGAAGTTTGAAGAAGTTTACAAGGCAATGACCAATCTCTTCTAATAAAAATACTTGACATAAATGAGGTAAAGAAGGCGGGGTGAGGAAGGGAAGGAGGTATTAGGAGCTAGGAGATGAGGGACACTACGGGACAGGGTTTAAGAAAGAGAACCAATATTAATAAGAAGCAAGAGGGTTTGAGAAGAGCTAGTGCAAGTGAGAGCGTCCAAGATATTTGAAGAAATGTTCTCAACGAACATAAAGAGGAGCCATTTATAAGAAAGTAAAAGCATGATATGACTACTTTTACTTTTGATTAGTGGAAAAAAAACATCATAAGAGAAAATGGACAAAATTTGGCTAAGAGGATTGCTAATGTTGAAGGTAAAAGACAACTTTAAACGTACCCCAACACTAAAACCAACATCAATGAATGAAGATAATTTTTATAGAATACAAACTGCTTATTATCTCAAAAAAAATAAAAATAAAGTTTATCATGAGAATGGTGGAATAGAAATAAATTATCCCCTACATGTAGGTTTAGATGCTTTCAACTAAAAGCAATACATTTTTTTAACACATTAACAAAACTTAACCACATTGTCAAAATTTCAAGCGAGAAAGCAACTTCTAATCCTTCAACCAACCTTGAGGAAATAAAGAAAACTTTCCAAAACACCAAATCACACAACATCTTAAGAAATTATACAATGAGACTTATCACTTATCATGACTACAAATGGAATAAAAACCAACTCCTATGTTTGAGCTTAGAAGCTCTCAAACAAATAACAAAAGAACTTTGGTGTTTTATAAACCAAAAACAAAATATTGTTGGTGCCAAGGAAGCTAGATACCAAAATTTTTGCCCTCTATATATAAATATTTAATAATAAATTAATATTAATTAAATGTTTAATTTAATAATTATATTTATACAAGTTTTTAAAATTTTAAGAAGAAGAAGATTTAAATTTTAAATTTACTAATTTTGATTTTTTTGTTTCTTGATTCATCACATTAACTTTTGATTTCGCCATTGTATATAACTCAAAGTTAAATGTGAGGAATAGAAGCCTCATTCAATCTTAGGGTTTTTCATAATATAGATTTTGATACTATATAATGAGAATTTTAAGAGATAATTTTTATAAATTATTAGAGATTCTATAATACATTTAGTAAGCTCCACTAATAATTAAAAAAAAAATTTAAAAATAATCCCATTCAAAGGCGGAATTACAACTAGAATGTGAAACATAAAATTAACATAATACAACATAATATAATTATTAATGCCAAATTGTTCGTACTAAAAGTATTTTTAAAAAAAAAAAAATTATCACCACAAACCGTAGAGCGTGGGTTCTTTTTGCCCAGGAATGTTAGCCAGGCCGACTCATG
This sequence comes from Phalaenopsis hybrid cultivar, assembly GCA_002079205.1. NCBI lineage: Eukaryota > Viridiplantae > Streptophyta > Magnoliopsida > Asparagales > Orchidaceae > Phalaenopsis > Phalaenopsis hybrid cultivar. Next base: position 35,268 of record JXCR01128500.1, on the reverse strand, counting down.
AGCCGGCTCAGGCTCGACCTGATTAGTTTCTCTTAAATTGAGCTCGATGAGCTAACAAGCCAATCTCAACTCAGCCCTGACTCGACTTGTTAGCTTGTGAGCCGACCCGTTTTAAAAAAAAAATAATCTGTAAAAAATATACTAAAGTTATATTAACATTCAAGAACTTTTCTTTAAATTATTAAATCTTTAAAATATTTTAAAAAGTAATACTTTACATTTTATATCAAATTATTTTGATAAATACACATTTTATTTGTCATTTCATAAAAATAATAGCTTAAACTAACATTCTTTTATCCATTTCATATTAAACAAGTCAGCTCAAATTTTTAACTTGAGCCCGAGCTTGAGCTCCACTCGATTAATCAATCAAGCTCAAACTCAAGCTACCTGTGTGTCACAGACAAATAGTTCCACATCGACTAGGAGTAGGGCCGAAAAACAATATTTAAGTCATAAGCTGCCCACCTCTCTTAATGACTCTTTTGAGAGGTGACAAGTGGTATCAGAGCAGATTACTGTCTGCCAGGTGTGTGGACTCTCCATGATCCAGTGGGACCCTTGGTGGAGCCGATCTGTGACGAGGGCGTCACGTGATTGAGTGAAGGAGAATGTCACGGACAAATAATCCCACATTGACTAGCTGTAAGGCCGAAAAACAGTATTTAAGTCATAGGCTGCCCACCTCTCTTAAGGGCTCTTTTGGGAGGTGACATGCGGCTCTAACTCACTCGACTCTTTACCTCAGCTATCCTGATCCGTGCCAATATAGAAATATCTGGATAAACTGAGGGTAAATTGATAATCTTAATACCATCCCTTACAAATAAATAAATAAATAAATATGAAATTTTTTACTTAAATTAACCCATCATCTTGTGGCAATGGATCAACCTCGATCTTTTAGGAAGATTCGATCATATCCACAGCTAATTAAAAAATCATCTGAAAGTAAATTAGTGCTTTTAATGATTATTTGTTTTTTAAGTACAAGTTAACAAAGTACAACTAGCTTAAAGTTTGATGGGGTAAACGAGCTAGCTTTGAAGCCACCCACGCAACCATAGGCACAATAAAATATGTCTTTTTTTCATTCAAAATTCATTCAAAAAAGAAAAAAAGCTGTTTCTTCCCAAGCAGCATACAGGCTTTCGTCCAATGAATAAGCTCCACGATTTCTAATTAAAAATTCAAATTATATTTTTTTACATGACCATATTTGGTAGATGCTAGCAAGCTCTGATTTGACTTGTCGTAATTTTTTGAACAATAATTTCTTCTGTAATAATTTTGCATTACTTCTTCAAACAACTGTAGCAGTCTAAAATAAACCCTTTGTTAAGAGATTAGCTATTATAATGGGTGAAGCAACTATAGATTGCCACAATTCTTATATGTTTATATGTTTATCACCTAAACTTTCATATTTACAAACTTTTAGTCTTATTTAAATAAATATTATTATTACTACCTTTTAAAGAGTAAAATACATCTTTTCATGAATAGGCCATGATACCAAGGTGTCATAAATGCAAATATGAAATTTTAGGCTTTACATACGTTGACATATAGGAATTGTGGAGAAATTATTCCGTACAGACATCGCATGTCCGATCTCCACCGTCAATCACCGCAATCAAAATAAAAAAAAAAGTTGAAAGTGAGGCCCACTAAAGTAGATCTTTGCGGTGATCAATGCTTGTGATTGGACATCGCATGCATCTCCGTATGGCAGATTTTTTCAGAATTGTGTGTTATGCATATAAATTTCATAACTTAAGATGCACCCTTTGTTTTTAAATTTAATGAAAGAAATACTTGGCATAACATTTACATAAAAAAACAAAAAATTACATTTGCTCCCATTACAAAAACAAAAAACTAATTGCATTATGTAATTTTAAAAATCATAAGGAGAAATTTGCGACGGTCTATATGTCGATATCCTTAATGTAATGTCAGATATGAACCAATCTAATGTGACGGAATTGAAGAGTTCTCTTAAATAATGTTGATGTTTATGTCAAAATTGTCATCATGCAAGGAAGAAAAGTTGCATTCAAAAGAAGAGTTCAAATCTCATTTACACAATCAACCAACCGGCACCAATAGCTTCGTTTTCTATGACAAATTAGCCAAAATAAACAAATAAAACCAACATTTACAATTCTAGAAATATGGACAGAATTCTTAGAGAGACGTGTAAATAAATAGATATATATTTTCAAAGTCAAGAAATAATTAAAATATATCTAAAAGAGAACATATGGCTTCCATATGTGAGTGCATCCTCTTTCTTGAATAAATGTCTCCTTCACTTCCCGTCAGGTTTCAGAGATCGAGAAATCTGTTGCAGTGTTGGGAGTAGGACATGAAATAAATCCATTAATTATTAGTTTGAACAACAAGGGGGGGAATTTACATACATACCGCACAATTCTTATGTATTTACATATCCAACTTCAGATTTTAGAAATAAATGGAGGGATATATACAATGCTAAGAAATGGAGCACACAACAAGAAGAATTCAGTAAGTGTAAGTGAGTGAGTAATGTCGAGGAGGTGACGATTTTTCCTCTCGACTAACTCATTTTATTGAGACGTGTCTGTACATGAGCTATGGTGGAGGATGTCCTTGCTCCCGATATTTTCTATATGTAAGTATTTGTCGATTCTTTGGTATAGATGTTTATTGTGATATATGTGATTATATGCTTAATTTCCTTAATAATGATTCATATTTTGCAACAAAGTCAAAAACTTGATTCAAAGCAAAAACTAGACAAATTTTTCACTATGAAACAAAGAAGAATACAATAATAATATTTAAATATGGAATACTAAACAAGTATATGTATCGTTATTAAGTAATATAAAACTTTTTTAATTAAGCCCCAAATATCGAACCTACAGAGAAAACTGACAATATGTACTTTATAAAACAAGAGAAATTAGAAAACAAAATTTTACTTATCTAAATATTCTTACTTAAACTTAAGATACTATAATAAGAATGAAAATTTGATTTTTTTTTGAAATTTTTTATATTTAAAAATAAAGTAAACAACTAATTAACTTAACTAAATATTTGCAAGATGAATGCAATATAAATAAAATATTTTTTCTTTATCATGAATCAGTAACAAGTATAGAAATTCTGTTGTGAAAGTATACTAAATTGTTGTGTCAAATAGAAGCAATAATATTATTTACCCTTACTAGAGATGCTATAAAAACATTGACTAATCTATAGTTTGAATTGTTTTGAAGACTGGTTAGGTAAGGAATATACTAGCTCTCACTCTAAAGTTTCATCTTCTCCCTCCACTTGGAGGCTAACATCTCGTATCAAAACCTAAAACTATAAATCAAACTGGGGGATTTAGTTTGTCACTCTAAAGTCTCTAATTCTACACCCGTGAAAGTTTAATTTTCTATTTATTTGCACTCAACCCCTCCATGAAATCAATATGTGATTATTACCATTTATTAACTTAGACAATACCATCTCGGATCTTACATGTTCTCACAACATGTATTAACATCTTAATTGATCAAGTCAATAAGTAAATGAAGTACAAGGTTTCAAATCAACATAGCTTCTTCCAACATTGAACTTTAATACTTCACACAACTTCCTTTCAACACTTAATCACTTATCATTTTAAGAAAAAAGATAAAGAAAACTACTCAGAATTCATGAAGAAAACACAACCACACATGAGTTTAAAAGTATAAATCATGCACACAAACAAGAAATCTAAATTAAAACAAAATGCAGTCAAAAGATAAACACTTATCTCAAATCTTCTCCACAAAATATCTTGAAGTTCCTTTGAATTCTCTTCCTTCACTCACAATACAAACTAAAACTTAAAATAAAATAAAAGTGGTCGGCGGTGGCAGGGGCAGTTACTTGGATGGATGATGGTTGTTGGCTCTCTCGGCATAACTGGAGCATAAGCGACAGTCCTGGGCGCTTAGGCACCCCAGTTCATTTTTTGCACTTTCTTCATTTTTGCCCCAAATTTGACCACTTTTCACTCTTTTTACCATTTTTCATTCATTTGATTGTACATGCAAGAAAAACACATAAATATCTTTCATTAAAGAGCAATATCTCAAAAATATGTATAAAAATGTGTATAAAAAATCTATATATTTTAGGTGTATTACTCACCAAGAATTTACTTAAAACAGAGTTGAAAAACTTACGACTATTGGCGGTCTGAAAGACCTGAATAGGAGTTTTGAATTGAGTTAAAATGAATATGTATAAATTTTGGAAGGTCGCAACAACATATGATTTGTCTTTTAAAATGTAGAGCCACATCATCCGAGTGTAGTCATCAATCAAAGTCAGGAACCACACTTTATTAGTGTAGCTAGGAGTGTGAGAGGGTTCCCATAAATCACTGTGAATAAGAGAGAAATGAGCGGAAGGTGTGTAAGTATGGGGTGGGCAATGAACCCAATAATGTTTGACTAACTGACATGTTTCAAAAAAAATTTTATTAGAAAACATCATCAGATACTAATTTTTAAAATATTGGGAAATAGAACGACCCAAATGAGAGTACAACGTAATGAGACATTCAATGACTCAAGATAAATTATAACTCCTAAGGGGTGTGTCCTCACTCCCTGTGCTCTTCTCTTGAAAGAGTAAAGTTTAACTAATCTCTTATAAATTCCAATCATCCTCCCCGAACAGAGATTCTGAAAAACATAACAGTTAGATGAAAAATTAACATTGCAATCAATATCATTCGTAGACTTATCGACAGATAATAAGCTACAGTGCAACATATAAACATATAAAATAGACTTCAAAGTTAAACCGATCATTAGTACAACCAACCCTTTATCAACAATAGAACTACAATGATCATCAATAATTCTAACAGTATCTTTTCCAGAGCATGGATAATAAGTTGAGAAAAATTGCGAGCATCCAATAATGGATCCATGATACCTGAAACAACAATCCATGGACTAGAAGAGGAAAAAATTGTGATAGCCATATGAAGAATACCATGTCGACGTGGGAGATAGATGCACTCACAAAGAATTGAATGGCTTAAAGTAGCTTGATCAATTGCTCCATCTGGTTTTTCAGGGATTCAGAGGATTCCGAGATGTTTCAGGTAGGTGTTGTTTGAACCATGGTAAATTTGGTCGTCACCGTGAGACCCTTGGTAGCAGAGGATTTGGATAAAGGTTTGTTTGTCGGTTTATTGTGAAGCTTCCAAAACTTGTCCCAAGTGTGGTTGGGTTTGAGGCAGTAACCATAAGTAGGTTGACCGGCTTGAGGGGGCATGGAAGAGGGTTGAGCACGATTCAAGATCAAAGCGGACAATTCAGCTGAAGGAGTAGAAGTGTCGAGCATGATAAGTTTCCCACTCTCTTCCCGACGAATCTCGATGAAGGTAGCACAAACGGAGTGAAGAGGGGATCCTAACCAAGAATACGACCTCGAACTTTGTCAAGATCTTTGTTAAGGCCGACCAAGAATTGGAACATGTGATCCTTTTCTACAATCTTTTGGAAGAGAGAAAAGTCTGTCAGAGAATCCCATGGGTAATCATAGTACAGGCCGCACTCCATCCACAATGCAACAAGGTCATTATAGTATCATTTCACAGTCCTTGACCTTTATTTCGCCTACCAGATTTTCTTAGACACCTCATAGAGTTGAGCAGATTTTCCTACATCTGAGTAGGTACGCAGACAACCATTTAGAGAACACTATCTAAAGGGAGAAACATGTATGAATGACCAATTGACATTTCTATGGAATTGATTAGCCATGACATGACCATGGAGTTCTCCGCTTCCCAAGCTCCATAAGCAGAGTCAATCTTTGGAGGCTCACGAACCATACCTGTGAGATGACCAAATTTCCTACGTCATTTGGTAAACAATGACACCGCTTGAGACCATTGAAGAAAGTTATTATCGTTCAGTTTATGAGTTGTGATTAAAAAATTCATATTGGTTTCCAATCCTCCGGTTTGCAAAGGAGTGGAAATTGAAGTTGTTCCTCCAATGAAATCAAGAATATCTTCTAAAAGTGGTTCAAAGTTGGAAGAATCCCCCATAATTCAAACTGAGCCAAAGGAGATCTCGAGATTTTGATCCATCGATGAATTCTGGTAGGGTTAGGGCAAAAGAAAATTGTATGTAGAAGGAAGGTCGCCCATTTGTTGGAGCCTGCGACTACTAAGATCAGCAGAAGGAAGAGATTCACAACATATCTGTGGAAAATGACAGACTTGTGGAAGGGATGACAACTGCAGGAATAATTCAAGATAAAGCTGTGGAAGGATTAAAAACTGCAGATTGCTAGGAAAATTTTGCATATTGGAAAAATGACAAGAAAATGGCAGAAAGAATCCCTTCCAGAAGAAAACAACAAATTGCTGGGAGAATTCTACAAATTGGAAAACAACAGAAAGAATCCTACAGGAATATTTCTTGGTAGCCTGGAAGGGATGTCAGGATCAACGACTTGAATGTTTGGCCAGGATGGATCCTCATAGTTAGAGCCTTGACTCTGATACCATGTTGAATTGGTGATCAAGACAGCTTATTTCTCATTGATACAAAGAGTGGTATTTAAACCTAATTACAATTGACTCAAATAAAATAAATAAATAAAAACACAATCAAACAAATAAAAACAAAATAAAGATAAAAAAGGAAACTACATAATGTCAAATAAGAAGAATTAATAAATAATAATGGCTATGAAGCCAATAAACTTAAGAGGATATTAGTTGAAGGGAGAAATAAAGGACCAATTGACTTTCAAATGGAGTTGATCAGTCATGACATGACCATGAAGTTCTCTGCTTTCCAAGCTTCATAAGTCAGGTCAGTCTTTGGAGGCTCACGAACCATACCTGTGAGGTAACTAAAATTCCCACGTTCTTTGATGAACAACGACAAGGCTTGGCACCATTGGAGAAAGTTACTCTCGTTCAATTTATGGGTTCAGATTAAGAAATTCAAGTTGCTTTCCAATCCTCCAGTTTGCAAAGGAGTGGAAATTGAAGTTAATCCTCCGGTGGAATCAATAACACTTTCTGCAAGCAGTTCAAAGTTAGAGGAATTCGCCATAATTCTGACTGAACCAAATGAGATGTTGAGATTTTGATCCATCAATGAATTTCGGCAGGGTTACGACAAAAGAAAACCGCAGATAGAAGGAAGGTCCATTGTATGCTGGAGCCCGCGACTGCTAGGATCAGCAGCGGGAAGGGATTCACATCAGATTAATGGAAAACAACATATCTGTGGAAGGGATGAAGACTACATGAATAATTCAAGACATATATGCGGAAGTGAAAAAACTGTGGATCTGAAAGCTGCAAATTGGGAAAACGACAAGAAAATGACAGAAAGAATCCCTTTCAGAAGGAAACGACAGATTACTAGGAGAATTTTGCAGTTCCTACAGATTGGAAAACGATAGGAAGATTCCTGCAGGAAGATTTCAAGCAGACTGAAAGAGATGTTGAGATTAGCGGCCGAAATGTTTGACCAGGATGCAACCTCTAGGGTTAGAGTCATGTCTCTGATGTTATGTTGAATTGGTGATTAAAGCAGATTGTTTCTCATTAGTATAAAAATGGGTATTTAAACCCAACTACGATTGACTTAAATAAGGAAAGAAGAAAAAACACAGTCAAAGAAATAAAAACAGAATAAAGATAAAAAAGGAAATTGCATAATGCAGAATAAAGAGAATTAATAAATAATAACTGCTATGAAAAGCCAATCTACTTATTTCACAAAATCTTAAACAAATTTCATAAAATAAAAGGAAATATATTTATAATAAAATAGATAATTTCAAACTAAAAGATAATTTCAACAAAATTTATCATAATATGAATTTAGATTCAAGTAAAACTATATAAAATAAGCTTGAAAATTTAAAACTCATATTTAACTTATTATTATTTGGATTTTGATTAATATTTGAAACCTAAATTCCCCTTATATGATGTTTGCTTAACGATCTAACTGTACCTATAGCACTTGGCAGTATTCTCTTAAATCTTAACAACATAATATAAAAATCATCACCGTCAACAATTTCTAATCAAATAGTTAGAACTTTAACCATCAATAGCTCTTGATCCGGTCATGATCTTATGTCCAAATTGTGAGTAAACCTTATAGCCTTTTTCAAATTGGATAATTATATTGATTCATTGAGTATTTACTTCGTGATATGATTCTCAAGTCAAACGAGGAAACAAAATTAAGAAATACAATATCAATACTACAAGTAGTAGTAAAATAAATAAGAGGCTCTGAAAATGCCGAACAAAAATGAAACTACTACTTTAGGCTATGTTGAAACCTTGTTTTCAATAGAGTTTGTAGACCAAAATCTCTATTTCTTGAGGCAAAGAGCCTCCTCTATGGATGAATGCATTTTAGAACTCATTTTTAACCAAAGGAAGAAATGACTAAGAAATAAGCAAAAGACAAGAATGTGACACCTCATGGAAGAAGATTGGAGCAATGTTTTTTTTTTTTTTTCTTCTTAAAACGTATTATTAACAATAGAATTTAAAATGAAAAGGAGCATATTTGATTAATTTATTGGTATACTCTTGATAATCAAATCATAATCAAACATATCTTAAATTCAAAAGTAATGCCACAAAATAGTAAAACTAAAAGAATATAGCCGAGTAAATCTAACAACAACGTGGGACAAAATCACACAAATGGCTTAGCTCAGAAGCCAAACTTGACTCCGATGGCAACAAATCATCACATCCTCATAATANAATTCAAGTTGCTTTCCAATCCTCCAGTTTGCAAAGGAGTGGAAATTGAAGTTAATCCTCCGGTGGAATCAATAACACTTTCTGCAAGCAGTTCAAAGTTAGAGGAATTCGCCATAATTCTGACTGAACCAAATGAGATGTTGAGATTTTGATCCATCAATGAATTTCGGCAGGGTTACGACAAAAGAAAACCGCAGATAGAAGGAAGGTCCATTGTATGCTGGAGCCCGCGACTGCTAGGATCAGCAGCGGGAAGGGATTCACATCAGATTAATGGAAAACAACATATCTGTGGAAGGGATGAAGACTACATGAATAATTCAAGACATATATGCGGAAGTGAAAAAACTGTGGATCTGAAAGCTGCAAATTGGGAAAACGACAAGAAAATGACAGAAAGAATCCCTTTCAGAAGGAAACGACAGATTACTAGGAGAATTTTGCAGTTCCTACAGATTGGAAAACGATAGGAAGATTCCTGCAGGAAGATTTCAAGCAGACTGAAAGAGATGTTGAGATTAGCGGCCGAAATGTTTGACCAGGATGCAACCTCTAGGGTTAGAGTCATGTCTCTGATGTTATGTTGAATTGGTGATTAAAGCAGATTGTTTCTCATTAGTATAAAAATGGGTATTTAAACCCAACTACGATTGACTTAAATAAGGAAAGAAGAAAAAACACAGTCAAAGAAATAAAAACAGAATAAAGATAAAAAAGGAAATTGCATAATGCAGAATAAAGAGAATTAATAAATAATAACTGCTATGAAAAGCCAATCTACTTATTTCACAAAATCTTAAACAAATTTCATAAAATAAAAGGAAATATATTTATAATAAAATAGATAATTTCAAACTAAAAGATAATTTCAACAAAATTTATCATAATATGAATTTAGATTCAAGTAAAACTATATAAAATAAGCTTGAAAATTTAAAACTCATATTTAACTTATTATTATTTGGATTTTGATTAATATTTGAAACCTAAATTCCCCTTATATGATGTTTGCTTAACGATCTAACTGTACCTATAGCACTTGGCAGTATTCTCTTAAATCTTAACAACATAATATAAAAATCATCACCGTCAACAATTTCTAATCAAATAGTTAGAACTTTAACCATCAATAGCTCTTGATCCGGTCATGATCTTATGTCCAAATTGTGAGTAAACCTTATAGCCTTTTTCAAATTGGATAATTATATTGATTCATTGAGTATTTACTTCGTGATATGATTCTCAAGTCAAACGAGGAAACAAAATTAAGAAATACAATATCAATACTACAAGTAGTAGTAAAATAAATAAGAGGCTCTGAAAATGCCGAACAAAAATGAAACTACTACTTTAGGCTATGTTGAAACCTTGTTTTCAATAGAGTTTGTAGACCAAAATCTCTATTTCTTGAGGCAAAGAGCCTCCTCTATGGATGAATGCATTTTAGAACTCATTTTTAACCAAAGGAAGAAATGACTAAGAAATAAGCAAAAGACAAGAATGTGACACCTCATGGAAGAAGATTGGAGCAATGTTTTTTTTTTTTTTTCTTCTTAAAACGTATTATTAACAATAGAATTTAAAATGAAAAGGAGCATATTTGATTAATTTATTGGTATACTCTTGATAATCAAATCATAATCAAACATATCTTAAATTCAAAAGTAATGCCACAAAATAGTAAAACTAAAAGAATATAGCCGAGTAAATCTAACAACAACGTGGGACAAAATCACACAAATGGCTTAGCTCAGAAGCCAAACTTGACTCCGATGGCAACAAATCATCACATCCTCATAATAAATAATTCCACTTAGTTAGGAAGGTGAAAATACACCAAAGTAACCGATGAGACATTCAACAAAAGGAGCAATGTTACTAGAAAGTAACCATTCATAAGGATTTTGTTCATCATTCAATCATTGCACCCATTCAATATTAAAGTCAAACAATCAATTATTAAATGGTCAACCATAAAAAGTCATCATATATAGAGATCCTTAACACGTGTGGAAAAAAAACATGTAAAAAGGAGCATGCGGCCATGCCCAATCAGTCTCCTGATGTTCAAACATTTTGCTATTCTGTAACCTTGACTGTGAGTACTCAGAGTTACTCATTCCTCCTCCACAATGGACATAGGTCAAGAATACTGAATCACTTTAAATTTGTATCCACATTCATTTTCCTACTCCAACTATATCATTCAACTATGTAAAATGCTCACGAATTCAAAAAGTAAAAAATGTTGACATTCACAACCAGTGCTGTTCAAATTTGGTCAACTAATGGAAGCCAGAATTGGACTAATACACACTAGTAAAATTTGAAGAAAGAAATAGCAAAAGGAATCCTTCAAAATGTTTTAAAAGTGCAATGCCGAAACGACGCTATTTCCATCATTACAAGAAAGAACCTATAGGTTAATCAATATGTAAAAGCAATTTGGAATAGGGAGGTGGATTAGAACTGACCTTTCTGTCAAAATGAACAGAGATGGCCGCAAGAAACCTGAAGAACCATGGAAAAGTAGGGGCTGTTTGGAAGCAGGATTTAACCTAAATCCTTCCCAAACAGTATAAAAAATACATCTTTAAGTCCTACAGGTTCTCAAATCCCGCTTTTCCTCCGTTTTTGCCTTTAATCCGGGATATGGGATTTACTAAACCCCGCTGTAAGACGGATTTAAGATATTTAGAGGAGCTGAGGCGCGAAGGCGGGCTGGAGGAAGAGGGCGAAAGAAAGATGTTTACGTTGCTCGACCTGAACGAAGCAATTTGATGTGTATTTAAAACGGATTGTAAAAGGAAGATTCGGCCCACATATTGAAATGCTTAAGCATCTGTGTCCAAGGTTTGGGCCCTGGATCTACGAGCAAGGCCTTTGATGAGAAACGATGGGCCTTGGTTTGGGGAGAAATTGGCATTTCTCCTCTTAGGAGAATGATAACCCCTTGTCTAATCACATTTTTACATCTTTTGTGTGATGGTCTTTAAATAAAAGGTGCATAATTGATTGGATTTTGTTACGATAACTAATATATCAAATTTCAAAATATTTTATATGTCACGATCTGATTTGAGAGCTTGGAATTATCAAAGCAGAAACTACAAGTCAGACAAAAGAAAACTATATAAAAGATTTGTTTCATAATTTAAATGAAATTTGAAACTCAAAAGAATCATTTTATTCATAACATTTAAAGTTATAACTTGTTCGTACATATTTTTAAATATTTACAACTAAAAAAATAAAACTAACATAAAGTACCTATCAGTCTATATTTCACAACGTCTATACACGTATTCTCGGGGGTTCATTTAGCCTAAAGATGATTTTTTTTATATATAAAATGTTGGCTACTTAAATGTCGAGTTAAATTACTCGTTGGACAAATATTTCTAATTTACAATATTTTTCATTTTAAAATATTTTGTTAAATTGTAGTAAATATTAAAAAAGACCATACAATAAAAGTAAAGAGTTAAGAAGTAAGTTTCATTTACATTCATTTATATATATATATTGTATTTTTCATTATTTATATATATTGTATTTTTCATTATTTGAAGTCGCTGATTAAATATATATTTAACATTTTTCAACTCATCATAAAGGTTGACAATCATTTCCATTTCCATTATCATTTTCATTTTCATTTATTTTTATTTTCGTGCACGGGTACATTACATTCTCTTGTCAAAACCATCCATGAATGACTCCTATATACATGTGCATATAATATTTATTTCTCTTTTTTGCATTTAACTTTAAAAGTAAAAATATGAATTTTACATTTAAATAAAAATATCAGCAAATAATAAAAATACCGGTAAATAATAAAATTATTTATCCATATACACAGTCAGTCTGATGTCATTTTCCCTTAATTGAAACTAGTTCTTAGATGCACATACAATCACAATTTAAATGTATTTAGCTTTTGTTTAGGCTAACGTTCTTTCCTTTTAATTCTGAATTTTATATTATCATTTTCATGATTTATTTATTTATATAGCAATTTAATTATTTATATAAACCTATATACATATATATGTTTATATGGAAAATCCAAGTTAAGTTTATGTGAAAGCTTCTAAAATTTTTTTTGGGCATGTTCGAAATTACTACTAACTTAATTACAAAAAAAAAGTTTTAAATTTATGATTCTTTATTTCATTTAGGAAAATAACAATTATTAACATCGAACTTTATAGCTAAAATTCCTCTCTTTTTTTCTGATTTCAACTTACTTGCCAGTTATCCTAAATAAATTTAAACACAATTTAATTAATTTTTTTATTTTATTAATTAAATTTCAATCATTTATAATTAATAACTTTGATATGCGCTAAAAAATTTGTGACAACAGAATAATGTATTATCATCTTAACATGGTATGAAGATTCAACACAGACTTAGAATAGAGAAAACAATTAGTTGTGACACTATAAGTTTTTAAGTGGAAAACCCGTAAAAGAAAAAATCAAGAGGTCTAACTCAGTTATAAAAATACATTTTAACTTGATGGTTATAGAGACCACTTATCCCACACACGAAAAAGTTTACAAAATTTTTTGAATTACAATGTCGGTATGAGGATAAACTTGTTACAAAGAACGGACAACAAACTATGTTGATTGGGGATGACCGATGAGTGGTATTTGATGGTGGTCGGCGGGGTTCGTGGACGGTTGGTGTAGGTAGATGACAATCAGCGATGATTGACTAGTTAAGAAGATTGTGTTTGGCTCGTTAGTCATGAATAGCCATGTTTGGCTAGTTATGAAGATTGTGTTTGGCTAGTTCCCTAAGTTAAGGAGCCGAACCGAACACGAACAAAGATTTGTTTGTTCAAGTTCAACTCGTTTTGGCTCGAAATACCACTCATCAATTATATATATATACATACATATATATATATCTATAGTAGATATATACTTACNCATTTGGTGGAATTGCTAGTCTTCCCTTGCTTTGATGTTGCTGCATCTTCAAAGTGCTCTTGCTATAATCTCTTAGTAGGAAATTGAATATTGATAAAGCCCACCTCAAAATAGTTGGGATCAGATTAATCGCGGACATTGCATTTGGTGGAATTGCTACTCTTCCCTTACTTTGATGTTGCTGCATCTTCAAAGTGCTCTTGCTATAATCTCGCATCAAATTTCTCGGCCATTTATTTTGAGCTTCCCACCTATCTATAGGAAAAAAATTGGAGGGATTTGTCTAGTATTTATTTACATTCATATATCTCATCCAATTTGACTTGGATTTTCATCATTTTGCCTTAAATGAGGTATTGTTGTGCATCATTTTGCATTAAATGAGGTATTGTTATGCATCATTTGCCCTTGAAAATTTGACATGGGAAATTTGTTTGGTAAGTATGGATCATCATTACCTATTTTCTATGAGTTGATGGCTTTCTGTGTCCTTTACTAATTCCTTCCACGTGTCTTGGCCAAATGAATATCATGTCCCCATGGGTTCTTGAGTACCAAAATCTAGTTTAGAACCATTTACTGAGCCATGATTTTCTATGTTCAAGCCATCATTTTCTATGTTCATCCAGTTTTGGAGCATCAAAACCTTTTTTTATTTGAAGGGTTGCTAGTGATATTAGTAGATTATAACACTGATGTACATCTTCAGTGAGTACTGATAATAACTGTGTTACTTTTGCTACTTGTCAATTATCTGTTTCATCATCTCTGTTCATGGCTTATTTTGTCAAAACGAAAAAGCTGTTTTTGCACAGTTAGTTTTGCTTTCAAGTTATTGGTTGAAGGATTTTTTTTTTCTTATTTATTTACTTATCTGAGCACCTAAAGTTTGATATTTATAATTAAAACATTTTAGTGACATAAACTTATGTATTTCACTTCTAAAAAAAGATAGCGATGATGATACTTTTGATATGATGTTAAAGCTTTGAGTGGTAGGCATGTAAATTTGAATTTTTAGGTGTTAGATATGCACATACATAAAAATTGTGGTATATATTTGAATGCCCCCTTTTTTTTCTTGACATAGATTCTGGGAAATCATGTCAAAAGGAATTGAAAGTAGCATGTTGCCATATGGATGCATCGTTTATCTGCTGAGCAAATCAAATGCTTATACTAGACTATTAATAATCTCTATTTTTCAACTCAAACCATTANATTAGAACTGACCTTTCTGTCAAAATGAACAGAGATGGCCGCAAGAAACCTGAAGAACCATGGAAAAGTAGGGGCTGTTTGGAAGCAGGATTTAACCTAAATCCTTCCCAAACAGTATAAAAAATACATCTTTAAGTCCTACAGGTTCTCAAATCCCGCTTTTCCTCCGTTTTTGCCTTTAATCCGGGATATGGGATTTACTAAACCCCGCTGTAAGACGGATTTAAGATATTTAGAGGAGCTGAGGCGCGAAGGCGGGCTGGAGGAAGAGGGCGAAAGAAAGATGTTTACGTTGCTCGACCTGAACGAAGCAATTTGATGTGTATTTAAAACGGATTGTAAAAGGAAGATTCGGCCCACATATTGAAATGCTTAAGCATCTGTGTCCAAGGTTTGGGCCCTGGATCTACGAGCAAGGCCTTTGATGAGAAACGATGGGCCTTGGTTTGGGGAGAAATTGGCATTTCTCCTCTTAGGAGAATGATAACCCCTTGTCTAATCACATTTTTACATCTTTTGTGTGATGGTCTTTAAATAAAAGGTGCATAATTGATTGGATTTTGTTACGATAACTAATATATCAAATTTCAAAATATTTTATATGTCACGATCTGATTTGAGAGCTTGGAATTATCAAAGCAGAAACTACAAGTCAGACAAAAGAAAACTATATAAAAGATTTGTTTCATAATTTAAATGAAATTTGAAACTCAAAAGAATCATTTTATTCATAACATTTAAAGTTATAACTTGTTCGTACATATTTTTAAATATTTACAACTAAAAAAATAAAACTAACATAAAGTACCTATCAGTCTATATTTCACAACGTCTATACACGTATTCTCGGGGGTTCATTTAGCCTAAAGATGATTTTTTTTATATATAAAATGTTGGCTACTTAAATGTCGAGTTAAATTACTCGTTGGACAAATATTTCTAATTTACAATATTTTTCATTTTAAAATATTTTGTTAAATTGTAGTAAATATTAAAAAAGACCATACAATAAAAGTAAAGAGTTAAGAAGTAAGTTTCATTTACATTCATTTATATATATATATTGTATTTTTCATTATTTATATATATTGTATTTTTCATTATTTGAAGTCGCTGATTAAATATATATTTAACATTTTTCAACTCATCATAAAGGTTGACAATCATTTCCATTTCCATTATCATTTTCATTTTCATTTATTTTTATTTTCGTGCACGGGTACATTACATTCTCTTGTCAAAACCATCCATGAATGACTCCTATATACATGTGCATATAATATTTATTTCTCTTTTTTGCATTTAACTTTAAAAGTAAAAATATGAATTTTACATTTAAATAAAAATATCAGCAAATAATAAAAATACCGGTAAATAATAAAATTATTTATCCATATACACAGTCAGTCTGATGTCATTTTCCCTTAATTGAAACTAGTTCTTAGATGCACATACAATCACAATTTAAATGTATTTAGCTTTTGTTTAGGCTAACGTTCTTTCCTTTTAATTCTG